>CM057343.1:186043609-186201541 GCA_030015575.1 Agapanthus africanus | reverse complement strand
AAATTAGTTTGAATTTACATCTTGTGAAACTTGCCAGTCATGTCACAGAGATAAAATGACCATATCTCTGTTTATTGGAAGCAGAGAAAGAGTTAGTGAACTCTTAGGTTTGATACATGCTGATGTATGAAGGTCCACTGTCTACACATGCCAACACCGGGTTCTTTGTACTTCATTACATTCTCTGATGATTCTCTCAAGATTCAGACATATGTTTCATGTTGAAACACAAATCCGAACCTTTTGAGATATTCACAGAATATAATTTAGAAGTAGAGAACCAAAACGGGTATACGTATTATGTCCTTTGATGTGATCAGGAGGAGAATACTTTAGCACGGGATTCCTGGACTATTCTAAGAATGAGATTCTCTCTCAGCATTACTTCTCCGTATACACCACAGCACGACGGTGTATCGGGGCGGAGCAATCACACCCTATATGATATGGTGCGCTCTATGATGAGTACTACTGAGTTTCCTATTTCCTTTAGGCAGTTATGCACTTATGAAGTTGCATACCTATTGAATAGGATTCCGATCAAATCAGTTGCCTACCACTTCATATGAGATATGGAAAGGGAAGAGCCCATATCTTAAGTTTGTTAAGATTTGGGGTTGTCCGGCCTATGTCTAAAAGCAAAATCCGGACAAGCTCGAGGCAAAGTCAGATCTGTAGAAGTTTGTTGGATATCCCAAGCATACGCAAGGGAATATCTTCTACCTAACCGAGGAACAAAAGATGTTTTGTTACTCAGCATGCAACCTTTGTGAAAGGGAATTTCTTATGAAGAATTAGAGGACATGAGGTAGAACTGGAAACAGTTCCAGCTATACAAACTGCAGCTGATGATTTGGTAGAACCAAAGGATTCATAGCAACCAACGAACCTCAGCCTCTCCGCCGATCTAGTAGGTTTCCTCACCCACCTGAAAGATACTTCGGTTTCTCTATGACAGTGGGAGCGAGGATTGCATCATGGGATGATGACCTAACTAGTTTCGGGCTGGCCATCAGGAGTACGACCTGTAAGAATGGTTGGATGCTTATTGATCTGAGATGGAATCCTTATACACCAACAAAGTATGGACTTTGGTTTCTTATCTGAAGGTTAAATCCCCATCAGAAGCAGTAAATCTTGAGAAGATTACTTGGTGTACATGGAAAAGTTGAGACTTTCAAAGCTAGACTTGTTAAAAGTTTGCATCATTGACCAGGTATGGATTATGATGAAACCTTTTCTAAGTAGCTATGTTTAAGTCCATTCAGATCTACTTGCCACGGCTACATACCATGACTACGATATCTGGCGGTTGGTGTTCATGACTGCTTTTCTAAATAATGGATTAAGAAGACAGAGTCTATAAGTACACAGTCAGAGGGCTTCGTAGACAGTGGGAGCAGCGGAAACGTGTGCAAGATGTTTTATATGATAAAGCAGGCATCGCGGAGTTGGAACATCTGTTTTGATGAGTTAGTCAAAGAGTTTGACATCATCAAAATAGTAGATGAACCTTGTACATACAAAAAGGTAGTAGGGAGTATGGTGGTGATCCTCGTAGAGTACGTGGATAACATATTCTTGATAGGGAAGGAGTTTCCTATGCTACGCTCGGTCAACTCTCCTCTTATCACAAGCATTCTCCATATAGGATCAAAGTGATACCTACTAAATCCTGGGTTTTGGATCTATGAGATAGATCTAATTGGATGTTAGGATACTCACTAGTTGTAGTGAGATGTATCAATTGATCCTGGGGAGAATCACTGGAAAGCTTCCAGAGTGATAAGGATGACTGAATGTCAGTCGCAGGCATTGTCTTTACCCTCAGTAAAGGGACGGTATGTTGGAAGAGTTCCAAGCTAGATACCGTGGCATACTAGACGATAAAGGCTGGATACATCGCTACCAAAGATGCTACCAAAGAGGCAGTCTGGGTGTATATTAGTTCATAAGATGAACTTCGTTCTCCCATTGTGTGACAATGGAGTTGTGGCTTATGCCAAGGAACGCCCGTCCCATCAGTGATCTAGACATATTCTTAGGCAGTATCAACCTGATCGTGGAGATGGTTGATCTCCAGGGGATCGAGGTTAGGAGAGTAGACTCAGAGGACAAACACGGCGGATCCACTCACAAAGGCATTTTCCCAGAGAGAGACTTTTATGGGATGGTTGAGTATGAGATACTACAACCACTGCTATCAGATGGCCCTAGTGCAAGTGGGAGAGTGTTAGTTATATGTATGCCCTAGAGGCCATTACTATACATAGGATGTATATTGTAGTGGATGCTTGGACATATATAGGGATGACTTTCTTGCTCGATATGATAGTATGCTATCTGGTTACTTTTTACTTAACGTGTACACTGATTGTCTCTCTGTTACATGTTGGTAAAGCCCTTAGGATGTGTACTTGACTACCTGGACTATGATGCGGATCATACTAGTAGGGACATGGTAGTCCAATAAGTACATCCTTCAAAGTCCTAGTCGTGGGTGTATCGAGACTAGGCATCGATATACCAGAGTAGACGAGCGTGTAGCTTCTCGACCCATATAGATGGGCGATGGATGATCCCATATCCATTGGTGTTTGACATCAGAGATGATATACGGGTGCTCAGTGTAGACTGGGTACACTGGACGGGACTCGCCGAGAACTCCCAGATGGTATTATACCTTACGTCAGATGGCAGTTCTCTGGTGACACTGGTGCAGGTTAGTCTGTAGCCCGAGATCGTCATAGAGTCTTGTGTGATTCCCACTGTGCTTTGATTTCCATCATACCACGTCCAAGAGTGGCATGCAAAAGGTGGCTTTTGGGTACAGTCCCGAATCACATGGAGGCAATGAGCGATAGGAGGGGTTTCGTCTCTCCCGGTATAGGGAGTTGATGTTGCGCTGTGCTCGATTGGCTATAACAGGAAGTCCTTGGCCAAGGCTGCTTTAGGATTTACTGGTAAGTGTTACCAGTAGTTTCTCAACCCGTTATGAGCCTCATATCGACACGACTTATCGAGTTATTGGGGTCGTGACGTTTACCACCCCTAGACGAGATATACGACATATCAGACGAAAGAAACCGGACTGTACGGTAGTGTTACTGGTTGGATTCACAGGAGTGTGAGCGGGCTTGCTCGTTGATCTTCTGATCGCTCAATACCCGGGGTGGCCGTTACGTTTAGCAGACCGCTTGCGGCTCGTGGGTGTTTGATATGATCATCACCTACTGCCGGCGTATTGACGAGTCTTTAGAGTCCTACACAGGGGTTTCCTGGCTCAAGCGAAACGAAATAGGAGCGCATATGAAATATGTGCGGGACCGAGAATAATACCAGTATGTGATACTGTATTCTATTCTCTTGATTTGTATCATCGGTCGGTTATATTGATATAGTCGGGTCACCGAATTCAAGTGTTGATTCGATACATTGATACACTTGATATTAGTCGGTTATATGCGATATGACCGGATCGTTAAATCAAGTGTTGATTTAATGATTTAATGTATAATTATATATTTGATATATTACTTTACATTAACTAGTATTGGTTCACTTAAGATTGATTTCTCTCACTTGAATGTGCACATTGTTTATATGTGATATATGCAAGTATACATGTTTGTATCATGCTTGATGATACAAACAAGTTGTGTGTATGAGACTTGAACCAAATCAAGGTTAGATTAGGGTTACTATTTTCCATAAGCATATAACAAAAGAGTGTGACTTTGGTCAAAGTTATCAAGCTTCATGAAGCTTGATAAACATTGACAAAGTCAACTCTTTTGTCATATGTTTAAAGATATTAGTTTAACCCAACCTTTAACCTAATGGTTTGGTTAAATCTCTACATGAGTTAAGCATGAGGCTTAACTCAACCATGGTGCCATTATTTATTGGATTAGTTTTCATTTGGATATATTTGATATGATTCTTTTTCTTCTTCTTCATCTTCATCAAGCTCACAAAAGCTTGCTAGCTCCAATGGTGCCATGAGAAAAGAGTGAGAAATCCAATTCTAAAGTGAACCCACTTCCTATTTCTTCATCCTCTACTACTTGCCATGTAGTATAGGGTGTTCTCTTCACAAAGTTTTTGACCAAGTGAAGGAATAGCTTGAGTTTGAGTCTCCCCGACGTAGATCATCTTCGGCCTCGAAGTCAATGACCTAGCCCGATCATTTCTCTGACGAAACCATCACTAGAGTCCGGAACCCGATGATCGCAACGGAGGGATGTCAACACGGAGCTTTAGAAGTGGAGGACCGGATCTACAAAGGTTGTATTTCCATTCCCTTAGTAGCAAAGTAGTTTGCTTGCATGTTGTTTCGCCTAATCTTTATTTAACGATCTAGTTTAGGGTTTCTCGGCACCGGAAAATTTGAATTTGGCATGGTTGATGCCTTGTGGAAGCTCTTGTGTGTGCCTAGTAACCCTACAGCACCTTATTCGATGAGGAAAGAGCCGAGATCCCTTCACCGGGAGTGACCTCTTTAGCGAAACTGGCAGATGCTACAAACTCGCGGTTTAGTTTTTGACAGCTTATATAGTTCTTGCTTTGCACAGCGGTATATATGATATATCCTGCACCTTATTCGATGGGGAAAGAGCCGAGATCCCTTCACCAGGAGTGACCTCTTTAGCGAAACTAGAAAAGCCTCAAAAACACTCCTTTCCAAAAATCACTTGTTTCTACAACGATATCATGTTCATTACGCAATAGGTTTTCTGAAAAACCTGACGTAGCCCTCCGTCATTTCAGATAAGTCCTACTTAGTATTCGTGCTACGTTTGTTGACCTCCGTCAAGACGTAGTGTGCGGTAGCTGATTTGTATTTATCTGCTTATGCATTTGATGCAGATTGGATTAGGGTAGTCGTACGGCCTTGTTGACCTCCGTCAAGGGTCGTGCGGGTGGGTTTAATTCAATCAGGAAATGACGGGTTGAACTTGACTAGTAGCCTATGGTTTGTTGACCTCCGTCAAGGTCATAGGACGCTAGGGGCAAAATATTATCGGGAATTTCAAGTTTTGAAATTTGCAATGAGATTGCATACCTCCTATGAGATAGTCGGATCCCGATACCCACTGCGACTAAGAGTTACTCCTGGGAGAGTTTTACACAGGACAATTAGCCGATCAAGTAGGTGTCTAGAAAAGTGTTGACGGGGTTATGCCTCTGGGAAAAAGAGGTTTACTTTAATTAGGTCCGTGCGAAAGCACGGGGAACCTCCCTCAAGTACCGACACTGATCTGGCTGAAAGATTGACGAAATTGTAGGGTGTAATTAATCCCGGCTAATCTTACCTTTTAGGGTTTGAAGGAAGATTTGATAAAAACAGTGGGAGATATCTTGATTAGATAAGATAATAACCAATCTAATCTTGCAAGAGCATACGCTAAAGTGTTTTCTTCTCTCTCTCTTCAGGTAGAGACCATGTCAGGCCTTAATCAAGATAATAATATGGATGTATTGACTGAACTCGCTTATTATACTGAGCAGGGGAACGTTGGACCCGTTCTATCTTATAAGTGTTATAAGACTGAGCAGGAAACAGGAGAATATCTGGATTCTCACGCCGCCCAGACGAAGAATAAGCATGGTGATGCATCTTCTTCAGGTGTGTTAGTTATCGAGAACTGTTTCTCAGTTCACTCTACGTCCTGGGTATTAGATACCGGATCGGGATCCCATATATATAATATGTTACGTGGGCTACGTAAAGGTAGGGAACTGGGAGAGGGTGATCATTCCGTAAGAGTAGGGAATGGTGCAAATGTTGCAGCCAAAGCAGTTGGCGAATATCACCTTGTGTTACCAAATGGTAATACATTGGTTCTGAATGAATGTTATTACATTCCGACCCTGATATGCAATCTTATATCAGTTTCATTATTAAGCAAAGAAGGATATAATTTTGTAGTACAGGATAATGTTATGACATATTCCTGAATCAAAAGTTGACTGGATCAGGTTCGTTATTTAATGGCATATACGTTCTCAATCAAACTACAGTCCTTAATGTACAAAACACAAACAAGAGGAAAAGTTCAGAAATGAACGAATCCTTCTTGTGGCATTGTAGACTGGGTCATATCAATGCGACACGACTAGCTAAGTTACATAAGGATGGATATTTGAATCCATTCTAATTATCATCTTATGATACTTTCCATTCATGTCTCAAAGGCAAAATGACCAAAGCTCCGTTCAGTGGACACGGAGAAAGAGTTACAGAACTCTTAGGGCTGATACATAGTGATGTATGCGGTCCCATGTCTATACACGCCAGGAACGGTTCTTCCTACTTCATTACATTCACTGACGATCTCTCTAGATACGGACATGTGTTCCTGATGAAACACAAGTCTGAAGCTTTTGAGAAATTCAGAGAATATAAGCACGAAGTAGAGAACCAAACGGGCAAAAGTATTAAAATCCTTCGATCTGATCGAGGAGGAGAATACTTAAGCAATGAGTTCCTAGATTATCTAAAAGAGAATGGGATTCGCTCTCAGCTTACTCCTCCTTATACACCACAGCACAACGGTGTATCGGAGCGGAGGAATCGCACCCTATTAGATAAGGTGTGCTCTATGATGAGCAATGCTGAGTTGCCTATTTCCTTCTGGGGGTATGCGCTTGAGACAGTGGCATACATACTGAAGAAAGTTCCTACCAAATCTGTGCCTACCACCCCATATGAGATATGGGAAGGGAAGAGGCCATATCTTAATTTTGTTAAGATATGGGGTTGCCCGGCCTATGTCAAAAGACAAAAACCAGACAAACTTGAGGAAAGGTCTGTTTTATGTAAGTTTATTGGATATCCTAAGCATTCACTGTTGGAGATAGTGCCCTCAGAGTCAATTATTAGGTCACAGGTACGTGATTGCAATGATTGATGGAGGACCTATCCCGGTAGGACAGTCTTACTCGAGATGATAGTATGCTATCTGGTTTACCTTTATCATCGTGTACTGTTTTAGGTGACCTGACAAGTTGCTATTACACGTTGGTAGAGCCCCTAGGATTCTTGCTTGACCACCAGCAGTATGAGGGCGATCATATAAGTGGGAGCTGGGGGTCTATAAGCATATCCTTAAATGGTCCCTAGTCGTGTGAGTTTCGAGACAGGGCATCGATACTCCAGAGTAGACTAGTGTATACAGTCGAGACCCCGACGAGGGGCGGTGGCCGGTCTCACAAGCCATTGGTGTCAGTTGGATCACCTAAGATGTATACAGGTGCTCATTGGGTTATGAGTACACCGGACAGGACTCGCCGGGAACATGCTAGTTGGTCATATACCAGACGTCATATGGCAGTTCCCTGGTGACATGTGTGCAGGTTAGTTCATCGACCTGGGGATCGTCATTTGTCTCGTGTGAGTTCCCACTGTACTTTGATTACTACCCTACCACGGCTCAAAGGAGTCGTGCAAACAGGTTTTAGTTGGGTACAGTCCCGAGCCACATGGAGGCAGTGAGCTTATCTTCAGGGGTTCGTCTCTCCCGGTATTGGGGGTGAGGTCGTGCTGTGTCTAGGAGAGCCATTACACGAAGCCCTCGGCCGAGGCAAGGAGATTTACTGGTAGGTATTCCAGTAGTATCTCAGGGTGTTCTGGGCTACACTCCGACACGACTTGTACCGCTTTTGGGGGTCTGACTTTTACCAACCCCGTAGGCCCGCCATGCGATGCTCATAGACGAACGGACCGGACTGTACGGATATTGTCACTGACAGGCTCAGTAGGGAGTCAGGCTGAGTTCGCTCACAGACGTCCCTTTTGGTCAATACCTGGTAGCCCGTTATGTATTGGCTTATACCTCTAACGTGCTAGTGGTTAAATCCACAACCTAGGTGTTGACGAGTCTTTAGAGTCCCCCACATTCAGTTACTCAGCTTTCGGGCGAAAGGTTGTAGAGGCCGTATGGAGATATGGCAAGGTCCGATCAGATACGTGCGGTATTGCACGGATCCGGATCGGACAGTTTGTACTATAGGCCGTATGGTTATATGGCAGGGTTCGATCAGATACGTGCGGTATTGCACGGATCAGGATCGAACAGGTATTACTAGCCGGCTTTGGTATAAGCCGGATCCTAGTATAGTACAGTGTAGATTTTGTCTCATTGCATTTGTATTTCGGTCGGAATACAAATGCGGGTGTGTATGCACAGTATCGGGGTTTTCCTGTAATTTATTACGGGACCAGTTTTCTGGAGTTGCCAGTTTGCTTTCCGTTTCGGCCAATTTCCATTGTTCCGTTCATTGGCCGAAGATTGGTGGAGGAGGGCTTATTTGCATTGTTGCAAATAAGCAATTGTGGAGGGGGTCTTTGCATATTTCCTTGTATCATGATAGTCTCTCATTGACCTTGACTTCTTCTCTTCATGATTGCTTGACTTTTAGTGGTCATGATGGTTGTTGATGGTTGGAGTTGTGTGTGGTTTTGCTTATGATCATATTCTTTCATGATTCCCTTTTGCATTATTGTTCCACCCACCCCCTTGTCTTTGTTTTTTCTCTCTCCAATCACACATGGAAAAAGGGGGGCCGGCCATTCCAATAGAGAGGGGGTTTTCATTTTCATGAGGGGTAATTTTTGGTTCTCTTGATGCTTCAAAAAATCACACAAGAAGACTCTCCAAAATTCCAAGTTCTTTTTCCTCCACCTAAAATGGCATCTCCATGAACCCCAAAGTGAGACTTGAGGACTACATATTCTACAGCGAACCTTGGGCACGTCGAGTAGCCGGCTTCGTGCCCGAGTTGCCTCGGCATTGAGGTGGGAGCCCGTAAAAGAAGTAGGCGATGTGGTGCACTTCCGGCGACGAGGAGGAGACGGGACATTCCGCAGGAGATCGGGACGATGACGAGAAGACCGGAGGACTTGGATCGTCGGTATATCTCTATTCCCTTTCTTGTAGATAGCTAGGACTAGTTAGTGGTTCGATCAGGGTTTTAGTGCGCGGCGGTTTGCCAGTTCAAGAAAATTTAAGTTTATCACCGCTTCCGCATTTGGCCGTCGGATTGACGGCCGGGGCGCCGCCGTGCACTTACAGTGGTATCAGAGCCTCGCCATTAACTTAGTCTAGCTTGGTTTAATGTGTTTTGCATTTCCGATCGACCAAAATTCCGAAATCTACATTTTTCAAAGCGACAGTTTTCTGTTGAATTTTTTTGGTCTCCAAAATTTTTTCAGGTTGTATAAAATTGATGTACTGGAGATTATAAGAGCTCTGTAAAAATTCAATGAAGTGACTCCACAGTGGGAGCGCGGAACCGCCGCATAAACCCCCTTCTTGCCGCGTTTCCGCCGCGCACTGTGGGGATCCCTGCACCAAATTTCTACAGTGTCTTTGTGGGCTTAAAATATGGGTTTTGGAATATTAATTTTGGGCCCAGAATTTCCTGATCTGCTACAGTATTGCTTGGGGGCCCACTTGTTAAAATTTGATCGATCGGATATTTTAAACACATTATTTCACAGTATTTACATTATATCTGCGACCGTGAATGTCACTTGATCGGTAAATCCGGTCTAACTGCTATAGCCCGGTTAGACGGATTTGCGAACGTGACTTTCACGTTGATGTTCTGTTTTTGCTGTGATGTTGCGGATCGGTCGTGGGGGATAGCCTGGATGCAATGCTAGTACAGTTGTGGTTGTATTATGTACATTTGATATTGCGGGGCGAGCGTCCGACATGTGGACTGCCGTCACTGCCTGTTTGTATTATTATTTTGGGGCACGACCTGGTTGCGGTCGATGTACCCGGTGTATGTATATTTTACTTTCTGTACTAGGATTGCCCCGCGGAGGGGTGCACGGATAGCCGGGTTCTAGAGGGCAACAAGCCCGCATCTCATGGCATTGAGACGGAGGGGGCTTCACTCTAGGATTGGCGGGCTATTCGCCGCACTCGTAGGGGGTACAGGTTGACCCAGGAGGGGTGCCCAAGTTACCGGATTCCGTGAAGTGCTGGGTGGTCCATTCACGGGGCTGAAGGGGGCTGCCTCGCTTCAGGTTTTGGCGGGTGACTTGCCGCGCCCGTAGGGGTCTAGGATTTCATTGCACAGGCTATCCACACGACCAGGGGAACGTCGGGTTTCAGCGGCTCTGTGAAACCCGGGGATCCCAGATATCTGTATTGTTTCTGTGATGCTGTACATTTATGTGATGTTGCATTTTATTCACGCCTTGAGCGAATATAATATATTGGTATATATATTAGTAGATGTTGTATATGTTTTGCATCCGCGCTAGTCCAGTCCCCGCTCTGTCGTTAGTAAGCTAACCTAACGGGTAATGACGGGACCCAGTGGCGAATGCGGATGGCATATACGTACATCAGTATATTTTCGTTCTTTTTGGTGTGATCAATTGATGGGACTGCATTGATTCGGATCAATACAAGTTAAAACAAACCTAATCTGATGTTGTTGGAACACTTTTCAAAAAGCTGTTATTGCAAGGACGTTTACTTTTGTTTTGCATCGTGGTATTCAGTTGGAATATCCTGCTCCTCAGTCGACGAGGCAAGGGCCGAGATCCCTTCACCGGGAGTGACCCCTTGGACAGAAGTTTGCGTCAGGGCATTAACTTCACTATAGCCGATTACTTTTGCTTTGCACCGTGATATTCAGTTGGAATATCCTGCACCCCATTCTACGGGGAAAGAGCCGAGATCCCTTCACCGGGAGTGACCTCTTTAGCAACGGTTTTCGTCACTATATTTTCAAAAAGCTATCCGTTCCTTCGACGATATCAAGTTCTTTACGTTAAAGGTTTTCGCCAGAAACCATTCGTAGCCCTCCGTCGTTTCATATGGGTAGTCAATAGTATTCAAGCTGTGTTTGTTGGCCAAAGTCAAGGCACAGTGTTTGGTAGCTGTTGGTTATTCATATGCAGCATAGATAGATGCGTTGGTTTGGAACAGTCGTATAGCCTTGTTGGCCAAAGTCAAGGGCTTGTGCGGGTGGATTCAAATTAACCTGGAGAATGACGGGTAGAACTTGACATGTGACTTATGATTTGTTGGCCAAAGTCAAGGTCATAAGAGCATGGGGCAGAAATCACATCGGGAGTTTCAAAAGAACTGAAACTTGCCAGATATGCGCATACCTTCTGGAGTGTGACACCGTGAGCGGATTCCGTCACGTTATCATGCGATGATAGTTGGATCCCGATTCCCACTGATGAGTTAGTTTACTCCTCGGGTGACACCGACTAATTCTTCTTTCAGGTTTGGAGGAGAATTTGAGGTACAGTGGGAGGTTTCCAGATTAGATTAATTGGTAACCATTCTGATCTAGGATAGAGTGCACGCTGAGTGTTTCTTTTCTCTCTCTCTTTGGCAGCGACCATTGACCTGACCCTAGACTATGACTCAGTGACCAAGTTGACCGAACCTTCTTAAACACTGGCTTTTGGATTGTCAGAGTTGCAAACCTCATTGCCACACCTACTTTTACCCTTTTCTCCAGGACACCCCGTATTACTACGAACGTCCACATCCATTGGACAAAACCATCGTATGGTTATATACGAACTCGAAGGGATTTATTCGAGGATGGTTTCCGGTTCTGGAGAAAACGGATAGAACTATTCAGTTGTCTTTTCCTTTTACCTTCTCTCAGGTTGCGAGTACTCCTTGGTTTAGGAGATAGTACACCTATTACGCAAATTGGATAGTCTTCTTCCAAACCTTAGGCTGGTGCCGACCGGTAGGGAATGAAGAAAACCAATTAGCCTAACGATGGTGTACAGAAGGTATTAAGTTCAGACAAAGCAAGGGATTAGTAAGAGGGCAAAGTAAATTGCAACAGATATTCACGACCAAACCAAGTATTCCTTCGCCAATCCTAAAATCACCTTTGTATTTCTCCAGGACACTCCGTATCACTACGAAGATCCACAGTTTATTGGATACTCCATCGTATGGTTATATACGAACTCGAAAGGAACCTGTTCCAGTTCGGGGATGGATTCTGGTTCAGGAGAAATAGGAATAAGATTTATTCAGGTGTCTTTTATCTTCACCTTCTCTCGCACTGCGAGTGCTCCTAGGATTAGGACAGTACACCCATTATGTTTATTGGATAGTCTTCTTCCAAACCATAGGCTGGTGCCGAACGGTAGGGAAGGAAGAAAACCATTTGGCCTAAAGGGGTGTGCAGAAGGTAAAGACTAAAGACATAAGAAGGGATTTGGAGAGGTGGCAAAGAAATACACGGTTACAGTTCTGAATCTGGATAATGGAAGAGGCATTACTAGGAATACCCGGATACCCCATCGAAACATTTCAATGTTTCAGTTTCACTGTGTACTGTTAAAGGAAAACTGATTTCCCAATTAGTCCTTACTCCAGGGTATGTATTTACCAGGTACGATTCTCATATCTGTATGGTTTTACAGATGATGAGTGGGAGTAAGTTATTGGGAATTGGGTGATTATCCTCATTATATCGGGATTCGTTGTAATCGGTGATATTTGAGGAAATCACCTGGGCTGTTTGCCGGTTGGCAAATATTTGGTTTTGAATATCCGCAGTTATGCACCAATTTCAAATTGATATATCTGTACGTCTATTTTCAAAGAGTGAGATATACCTTTCTGAAATTATGTCTACGACATTTACCTACATCAGTGGATGGTTAGGTAAGGAGCATTAAACAGCGTTGTAATTCTTCTTAACCATAAGTACAGTTTTCAACCTGCGACACACAGTGAATGAGTTATCAGACTCAAGGGACTTATACAGAGTATTGTATGTTGTCCAGGGTCCATCAGGACAGAGGGGTAGGTCCTCGTACTATATTCGGTTTACTTATGACTTCTCTAGTTTTTAGACAGGTGTTTCGTGGAAACACAGGGTCCGAATTTTGAGAAGTTATAGGTATTTGAATAAAGTAGAGAACCAGGTATTGCAAGTATCGGGATTCTTCAAAGTGATCGAAGATGTAGATACTTGTGTATGGTATTCAGTTGATAGTAATGATTAAGAGATCTTAATTCTCTTTCAGGTGACTCATAATTGTAAGCATTCCTAAGTTGAGTAACGCTGATCGGCCTTCTTCCATTTAGTTGACATGCACTGGAGACAGCTGCATGATTTGGATCTGGTTCAATTAAATCAGTGCCTCTGGTTCTATATGGGATATAGAACAGTTCGTATCTTAACGATGTTAAGGTACGGGGAGTTGTCCGGCTTATGATTAAAACCAGACACTGGACAACTCAAGGAATGTTTCTGTAATGGCTGTTTGTGGGTTGACCCAGGCTATGACGAGGGTTGACTTTCTACCATCTGGATGAACAATAGCAATATTGTTCTAGACTCGCCACAGTTTTATTAAAAATGGATTTTTTTTTCAGAAAACAGTAGTGGGAGTATGGTAGAACTGGAAGTGATTCCAGAACCACAAACGATTACTGAAGATTTGATAAGGAACCTAAAGATTCAATCTGGATTGACATTCTATTGGCCACTCCGCAGATGCGGTGGGTAACTTCAGGCACCCGAGAGGTACTACGGTAGCCTCAAGGACGGTGACAGGGAAGTTCTTGTTTACCCACACTTACCATTGCTGTTGTTCCAGACTGTGAGACCCGGCAGGAGGATGAGTATAGCGTCGTTCTAAACTTGCTTTAGAAGTGTACGTCTATATGACTCTGCCAGAGGGTTGTCGTAGTCAGTGGGAGCAGCGGAAGCTTTGTTGGACAGGTAGCTTATGTCTATTTATAGACTGAAGCACCAGTAGCGGAGATAGATCATCTATTTCTGACGTGACAGTCATGGGTTTGACTTCATCAGAATAGGGGATGGATCTGTTGAGAAGGTAGTAGGGTGTGATGTCATGGTATTTGGATGACATACACAGAGTAGGAAAGGAAACTCCTATACTACAATCGGTTACACTTTGGTCATCACACAGTGGTTTCTCCACAAAGGAAATGGATTTTACATCAGACATACTGGTTACTAGATCTATGGTTTTAGATCTAGATTTGGGTGGTTTCCCAATCAAGGTACTTGACAGCATTCTAAGAGTATTTAGGATGGACGACTCCTGGCACGGTTGTGTACCTGCAGGTGATGGAGTCACCCTCTCTAAAGGTGTCTTACAGACTAAAGGGGAGAGGGATGTGCATGATTGGCAGATCACTTGCTCAGGCAATTGAGTCAATCATGAGATGTCAAGTACCACACCAGATATTGTTCTTGCACTAGATGCAATAAGTTGATATTGATCCAATCCTGGAGAAACAGTCGGAAGCAGTTTTAGAACATAAGTGGATGTTCTAGGGATATGATAACGACAGCCTCATTCGGGAGACAGTTATCATTCCAGGCTTCCAAGGTGACCCGGACGACAAGGAGGTTATGAGAGTTATAGTTTTTCCTTCTGACGAGGGGCAGTATTTTGGACAGGTGATCCAAGGCAATACTGAGGGAGGCATGGCGCGGGACACTGATTAAGTTCAGTTGTCGATACAGTCTAAGAAGTTTGGATTTGGTGTTCATTTATGAGCTAGGTCCCATCAGACATCCAGACACATTCTAAGACAGGTATTGCTCATTTCGGGAGATGGCTTTCTCCGCGAACTTGAGATATAGAGAGACATAGAAAGAAACATCAAGGCGGATCCACTCACTGAGGCTATTCCTCGAACGCAATAGTTTCGCAAACGAGCTTTGTGAGACTGACTAGTAGAGGAGTTGGGTGTTCGGTATCACACGGGCTGTGAGTATGCGACATCGCAATAATTAGCCTTGAGTGCAAGTGGGAGATTGTTGGAGATAGTGCCCTCAGAGTCAATTATTAGGTCACAGGTACGTGATTGCAATGATTGATGGAGGACCTATCCCGGTAGGACAGTCTTACTCGAGATGATAGTATGCTATCTGGTTTACCTTTATCATCGTGTACTGTTTTAGGTGACCTGACAAGTTGCTATTACACGTTGGTAGAGCCCCTAGGATTCTTGCTTGACCACCAGCAGTATGAGGGCGATCATATAAGTGGGAGCTGGGGGTCTATAAGCATATCCTTAAATGGTCCCTAGTCGTGTGAGTTTCGAGACAGGGCATCGATACTCCAGAGTAGACTAGTGTATACATTCGAGACCCCGACGAGGGGCGGTGGCCGGTCTCACAAGCCATTGGTGTCAGTTGGATCACCTAAGATGTATACAGGTGCTCATTGGGTTATGAGTACACCGGACAGGACTCGCCGGGAACATGCTAGTTGGTCATATACCAGACGTCAGATGGCAGTTCCCTGGTGACATGTGTGCAGGTTAGTTCATCGACCTGGGGATCGTCATTTGTCTCGTGTGAGTTCCCACTGTACTTTGATTACTACCCTACCACGGCTCAAAGGAGTCGTGCAAACAGGTTTTAGTTGGGTACAGTCCTGAGCCACATGGAGGCAGTGAGCGTATCTTCAGGGGTTCGTCTCTCCCGGTATTGGGGGTGAGGTCGTGCTGTGTCTAGGAGAGCCATTACACGAAGCCCTCGGCCGAGGCAAGGAGATTTACTGGTAGGTATTCCAGTAGTATCTCAGGGTGTTCTGGGCTACACTCCGACACGACTTGTACCGCTTTTGGGGGTCTGACTTTTACCAACCCCCTAGGCCCGCCATGCGATGCTCATAGACGAACGGACCGGACTGTACGGATATTGTCACTGACAGGCTCAGTAGGGAGTCAGGCTGAGTTCGCTCACAGACGTCCCTTTTGGTCAATACCTGGTAGCCCGTTATGTATTGGCTTATACCTCTAACGTGCTAGTGGTTAAATCCACAACCAAGGTGTTGACGAGTCTTTAGAGTCCCCCACATTCAGTTACTCAGCTTTCGGGCGAAAGGTTGTAGAGGCCGTATGGAGATATGGCAAGGTCCGATCAGATACGTGCGGTATTGCACGGATCCGGATCGGACAGTTTGTACTATAGGCCGTATGGTTATATGGCAGGGTTCGATCAGATACGTGCGGTATTGCACGGATCAGGATCGAACAGGTATTACTAGCCGGCTTTGGTATAAGCTGGATCCTAGTATAGTACAGTGTAGATTTTGTCTCATTGCATTTGTATTTCGGTCGGAATACAAATGCGGGTGTGTATGCACAGTATCGAGGTTTTCCTGTAATTTATTACGGGACCAGTTTTCTGGAGTTGCCAGTTTGCTTTCCGTTTCGGCCAATTTCCATTGTTCCGTTCATTGGCCGAAGATTGGTGGAGGAGGGCTTATTTGCATTGTTGCAAATAAGCAATTGTGGAGGGGGTCTTTGCATATTTCCTTGTATCATGATAGTCTCTCATTGACCTTGACTTCTTCTCTTCATGATTGCTTGACTTTTAGTGGTCATGATGGTTGTTGATGGTTGGAGTTGTGTGTGGTTTTGCTTATGATCATATTCTTTCATGATTCCCTTTTGCATTATTGTTCCACCCACCCCCTTATCTTTGTTTTTTCTCTCTCCAATCACACATGGAAAAGGGGGGGCCGGCCATTCCAATAGAGAGGGGTTTTTCATTTTCATGAGGGGTAATTTTTGGTTCTCTTGATGCTTCAAAAAATCACACAAGAAGACTCTCCAAAATTCCAAGTTCTTTTTCCTCCACCTAAAATGGCATCTCCATGAACCCCAAAGTGAGACTTGAGGACTACATATTCTACAGCGAACCTTGGGCACGTCGAGTAGCCGGCTTCGTTCCCGAGTTGCCTCGGCATTGAGGTGGGAGCCCGTAAAAGAAGTAGGCGATGTGGTGCACTTCCGGCGACGAGGAGGAGACGGGACATTCCGCAGGAGATCGGGACGATGACGAGAAGACCGGAGGACTTGGATCGTCGGTATATCTCTATTCCCTTTCTTGTAGATAGCTAGGACTAGTTAGTGGTTCGATCCGGGTTTTAGTGCGCGGCGGTTTGCCAGTTCAAGAAAATTTAAGTTTATCACCGCTTCCGCATTTGGCCGTCGGATTGACGGCCGGGGCGCCGCCGTGCACTTACATTCACGAGCGTATATTTTCTACCACGGTGAGGAACAAAGGGTGTTTGTTGCTCAACACGCCGCCTTTTTAGAAAAGGAATTTCTTGCAAAAGAGATTAGTGGCTCTAAGGTAGAACTGGAAGAAGTTCCAGCAGAAAAAACTACAACAGATAATTTAGTGGAACCAGAGGACTCAGTAGTACCCACGAACCCCAGCCTCTCCGCCGATCTAGCAGGGTTTCTCATCCACCTGAGAGATACTACGGTTTTCTCATTGATGGTGGAAGTGAGGATTGCATCATGAAAGATGATGACCCGACTAGTTTCGAGCAGGCCATCACGAGTGGTGACTCTGTAAAATGGCTGGATGCAATGCGATCTGAGATGGAATCCATGTACACCAACAAAGTATGGACTTTGGAAGTTGCTCCTGAAGGGGTAAAACCCATTGGGAGCAAGTGGATCTTTAAGAAGAAACTTGGTGTAGATGGAAAAGTGGAGACTTTCAAAGCTAGACTTATTGCAAAGGGTTTTCGTCAACGACCAGGTATGGATTATGACGAAACCTTTTCTCCAGTGGCTATGCTTAAGTCCATCCGGATCTTACTTGCCATTGCTGCATACCATGACTACGAAATCCGGCAAATGGATGTTAAGACCGCCTTTCTAAATGGTGATTTAGAAGAGTGCGTGTACATGACTCAGCCAGAGGGCTTCGTAGATAGTGGGAGCAGCGGAAAAGTGTGAAAGCTACTTAAATCCATCTACGGGTTAAAGCAGGCATCGCGGAGTTGGAACATCTGTTTTGATGTGGTAGTCAAAGAGTTTGACTTCATCAAGAACATAGATGAACCTTGTATTTATAAGAAGGTTGCAGAGAGTAAGGTTGTCTTCCTTGTATTGTACGTGGATGACATACTCTTGATAGGAAATGATGTTCCTATGCTGCACTCGGTCAAGCTCTTCTTATCACATAGATTCTCAATGAAAGATCTAAGTGATGCCTCATGCATTTTGGGAATTAGGATCTATAGAGATAGATCCAAAAGGACACTGGGATTGTCCCAATCCAGGTACATTGACACCATACTAAAGAGGTTTAGTATGGAAGAATCCAAGCATGGGAACCAACCCACGATCTCTGGACTCACTCTCTCCAAAGAGATGTCTCCTAAGACTGATTTGTAGAGAGCTCGCATGCAAGGGATACCCTATGCTTCGGCAGTAGGCTCTATCATGTACGTGATGCTATGTACCAGACCCGATGTAGCATACTCACTAAGTGTAGTGAGTCGGTATCAAGCAGATCCTGGAGAGAGTCACTGGACAGCTGTGAAGAACATTCTCAAGTATTTGCGAAGGACTAAGGAGATGTTCTTGGTGTATGGTAACGGAGAACTCCAGGTGGAGTCCTTTACCGATTCCAGCTTCCAAAGTGATAAGGACGACTCTAAGTCGCACTCGGGATTTGTCTTTACCCTAAATGGAGGGGCGGTTTGTTGGAAGAGTTCCAAGCAAGAAACCGTGGCAGACTCGACGATAGAGGCTGAATACATCGCTGCCAACGATGCTGCCAAAAAGGCTGTCTGGATGAAGAAGTTCATCACTGAACTTGGTGTGGTTCCATCCATTGAGCATCCAATACCTTTGTATTGTGATAACAATGGAGCTGTGGCTTTGGCCAAGGAACCCAGGTCCCATCAAAAGTCCAGACATATTCTGAGGCGGTATCACCTGATCCGGGAGATAGTTGATCGCCGCGAGATCGAGGTCAGGAGAGTTGACACGAAAGACAACACTGTGGATCCACTCACGAAGGTCATTCCACAGATACAATTTGAGAGACTCTTCGGGATGTTGGGTATGAGATACTACAACAGCTGGCCTTAGTGCAAGTGGGAGATTATTAGTTATATATATGCCCTAGAGTCTATTGTTGTACATATGATGTATATTATGATGGATGCTTGGATATATAAAGAGAGGACTTTCTTGCTCGACATGATAGTATGCTATTTGGTTTCACTTTGTCTTAACATGTTGACATGTATTAGTTTACTGTCTAGCTCTTACATGTTGATAAAGCCCTTAGGATATGTACTCGACTACTTGGACTATGATGAGATCATACTAGTGGGGCCAGAGTAGTAAAAGAGTACATCCTATAACTGTTCCTAGTCGAGGGAGTATCAAGACAGGGCATCGATACTCCAGAGTAGACTAGCGTATACGCATCTTGACCCATATGTTGGGCCATGGATGATCCCATATCCATTGGTGTTTGACATCAAAGATGGTGTACGGGTGCTCAGTGGAGACTGGGTACACTGAACGGACTCGCCGAGAACTCCTAGATGGTATTATACCTATCGTCAGATAGCAGTTCTCCGGTGACACTGGTACAGGTTAGTATGTAGATCGAGATCATCATAGAGACTTGTGTGATACCCACTGTGCTTTGATTTCCACCTTACCACGTCCAAGAGGGCGTGCAAAACGGTGGCTTTTGGGTACAGTCCCGAATCACATGGAGGCAATGAGCGATGGGAGGGGTTTCGTCTCTCCCGGTATAGGGAGTTGATGTTGTGCAGTGTTCGATTGGCTATAACTGGAAGTCCCTGGCCAGGGCTGATATGGAGTGCTGCCGGTAAGAGTTATCAGTAGTTTCTCGACCCGTTATGAGCCTCGCATCGACACGACTTATCGGTTACTGGGGTCTGACGTATACCACCCCTAGACTAGATATGCAACATATCAGACGAAGAGACCGGACTGTACGGGAGTGTTACTGCTTGGATTCACAGGAGAATGTACAAGCTTGCTTGTTGATCTTCTGATCGCATAATACCTGGGTGGCTGTTACGTTTAGCTGACCGCTTGCAGCTTGTGGGTGTTTGATATGATCATCACCTACTGCCGGCGTATTGACGATTCTTTAGAGTCCTATACAGAGGTTTTCTGGCTCAGGCAAAACGGAGTAGGAGCACATATGTGATATGTGCGGGACCGAGAATAATATGATATGAGATACCGTATTCTATTCTCGCGATATGAGATATCGGCCGGGTATATGTGATATAACCGGGTCATCGGATCAAGTGTTGATTCGATGAAATGGTACATGTTATATTAGTCGGTTATATGTAATATAGCCGGGTTATCGGATCAAGTGTTGATTCGATAATTTAATGTATAATTATATATGTGATATATTACGTTGCGTTAACTAATATAAGCTCGCTTTATTGATTCATTTTCTCACGGGATAATACATTGATATATATGCGATATATGTTAATTGTATTATTTTCTATTGTTACAAAATATATTGTATATATGATATATATTATTGTAACATGTTAGGGTTACAAATTTAACAATGGTTTAGGGTTTAAACTTGGTTAGGGTTTGGATTAGGGTTAGCTTTTGCATGAAGCTTTCATGAAGCTTCATGAAGCTTTGACTTTGTCTTTGGCTTGATATTTTGTGAAGATATTATGTTAACCCAATCCAAACCATTAACTCTAGTTAACTCTCTACAAGGGTTAACTCCTTCATGCTTAACCCTTGATTAGATTTGTAACCACTACAATAATTCATTATTCATCACAAAAGGATTAGCTCATTTTTCTTCTTCTTCTTCCTTAGTTGAAAAGCTTCACTAGCTTTTGTGTTTGTGGTGAATAAAAGTGAGAATTTGAAAACAAAAGAGAGAAAAATTCCTACTTCATCATCCTCATCTATTGTAGCCACTTAGATTAAGGTGTTCACTTCTCTAATAAGTTATTTTGTGAAGTGTAAGCTTGGGTTAGAGATTCTTCAAGGTAGATCATCTTAGATCATGAAGACTTCAAGCAAGATGCATCACTCACCTCTTGGAGCCTCACGAGAGTCGGAGTTCTTGATGATCGCAGCGAAGGGACCTCAACACAGAGCTTATGAAGCGAAGGAGCGGTCTACAAAGGTTGTAATCCCTCACACTTAGTTGTAAAGTTGTTTACTTGCATGTTAAACCCCAATAATTTAGCAAAGATCCCGGCTTTGGGTTGTTCGGCACGTCTAAAATTTTATTCGGGCATGGTTGATGCCTTATAGACCTTCATAAGAGTGCCTAGGAACCCTACAAACCCAAGGAGAGGTGCTCAAGTTACCGGATTCCGTGAAGTGCAGGGTGGTCCATTCACTTTGCTGTAGGGGGCTGCCTCGCTTCATGTTTTGGCGGGTAACTTGCCGCACCCGTAGGGGTCTAGGTTTCATTGCACAGGTTATCCACACGACCAGGGGAACGTCGAGTTTCAGTAGCGGCTCTGTGAAACACAGGGATCCCAGATTATCTATTTTGTTCTGTGATGCTTATTACTTTTCTGTAATATTGCATTTATCACGCCTGGAGCGATTATTGTATATTGATATATATACTAGTAGATGTTGTATATGTTTTACACCTGCGCTAGTCCAGTCCCCGCTCAGTCATTAGTTAAGTAACCTAACGGGTGATGACGGGACCTAATGACGAATGCGGATGGCATATACATACATTTTATTTTCGTTCTTTTCTGGTGTGATTAATTGATGGGACTGCGTTGATTTTGATCAATGCAAAGAAAAACAAACCTGTTTGACGTTGTTAGGAACAGTTTTCAAAAAGTGTTATTACAAGGACGTTTTCTTTTATTTTGCACAGTGGTATTCAGATGGAATATCCTGCACCTCATTCGACGAGGCAAGGGCCGAGATCCCTTCACCGGGAGTGACCCCTTGAGCAGAAGTTTGCGTCAGGGTAATAACTTCACTATAGTCGATTACTTGTTGCTTTGCATCGTAGTATTCAGTCGGAATATCATGCACCTCATTCTACGGGGAAAGAGCCGAGATCCCTTCACCGGGAGTGACCTCTTTAGCAAAGGTTTTCGCCACTATATTTTTGTAAAAAGCTATCAGGTTCCTTCAGCGATATCAAGTTCATTACGTTAAAGGTTTTTTCGCCAAAAACCAGTCGTAGCCCTCCGTCATTTCAGTTGGGTATTCAGTAGTATTCAAGCTATGTATTTTGACCAACGCCAAGGCATGGTGTTTGGTAGCTGCTGGGTATTCATCTGTTGCATAGATAGATGAGTTGGTTTGGGACAGTCGTTCTGCCATTTGGCCAACGTCAGGGGTATGTACGGGTGGGTTCAAATTGACAAGATAATGATGGGTAGAACTTGACATGTGACTTATGGCATTTTGGCCAACGTCAAGGTCATAAGAGCATGGGGTAAAAATCTTTATCGGGAGTTTCTAAAGAAACTGAAACTTGCCAGGCATGCGCATACCTTCTGGAGTGTGATAACGTGAGTGGATTCCTTCACGTTATCATGCGATGAGAGTTGGATCCCGATTCCCACTGATGAGTTGGTTTACTCTTCGGGTGATCCCTACTAATTCTTCTTTCAGGTTTGGAGGAGAATTTGACAGTACAGTGGGAGGTTTTCTGATTAGATAAAGTGATAACCATTATGATCTAGGTTAGAGTGCACGCAGAGTGTTTCTTTTCTCTCTCTCTTTGGCAGTGACCATTGACCGACTCTAGACTATGACTCATTGACCAAGTTGACCGAACTTCTTAAAATACTGGCTTTTGGATTATCTGAGTTGCATAAGTCATTGCCGCTCCTTCTTTTACCCTTTACATTTCTCCAGAACACCTCATATTACTACGAACATCCACTTCCATTGGATAAATCCATCGTATGGTTATATACGAACTCGAAGGGAATTCTTCGAGGATGGATTCAGGTTCAGGAGAAATTGAATTGGTTTATTCAGTTGTCTTTTATCATCACCTTCTCTCAGGTTGCAAGGGCTCCTTGGTTTAGGAGAGTACACCTATTATGCTTATTGGATAGTCTTCTTCCAAACCATAGGCAAGTGCCGAAAGGTAGGGAATGAAGAAAACCAATTAGCCTAAATAGGGTGTACAGAAGGTAATAAGTAATGACAAAATAAAGGGATTAGAAAGAGGGTAAAGTAAATTGCGACTGCTATCATTCACGACCAAACCGCGTACTTCATCGCCACTCCTACTTCACCTTTGCTTTTTTTCCCCAGTTCGGGAGAAATAGAATAAGGTATTATTCAGTTGTCTTTTATCATCACCTTCTCTCAGGTTGCGAGTACTCCTAGGATTAGGAGAGTACACCTATTATGCTTACTGGATAGTCTTCTTCCAAACCATAGGCTGGTGCCGAACGGTAGGGAAGGAAGAAAACCACTTAGCCTAAAGAGGTGTACAAAAGGTAAAGAATAACGACAAATAAAAGGATTTGGAGAGATGGCAAAGAAATATACGGTTACAGTCATGAATTGGATTATGGAAGAGACATTACTAGGAATACCAGGATACCCCTACGAAACATTTTTCATAATTCAGTTTCATTGTGCATTGTTAAAAGGAAAACTGATTTCCCGATTAGATACTTATTCCAGGGTATGTATTTACCAGGTATGATTCTCACATCTGTATGGTTTTACAGATGATGAGTGGGAGTAAGTTATTGGGAATAAGGTGATCATCCTCATTATATCGGAATTCGTTGTAATTGGTGATATTTGAGGAAGTCGCATGGGTTTTTGCCGGACGGCAAGTATTTGGTTTTGAGTATCCGTTGTTGTGCACCAATTTCAATCTGATATATCTGTATGTTTATTTTTATAAAGTAAGATATAACTTTTTGAAATTATGTCCGTGACATTTACCTATATCAGTTGACGATTGGGTAAGGAGCATTGAACAGCGGAGTAGTTCTTAACCATAAGTACAGTTTTCAACCTCCGATGCACAGGTTTTGAGTTATTTGACTCAGAGACTCATACAGAGTATTGTATGTTGTCCAGTGTCCATCAGGACAAAAGGGTTGGTCCTCGTACTATGTTCCTTTTACTTGTGACTTCTCTAGTTTTTACATAATTGTTTCGTAGAAATACAAAGTCTAAGTTTTGAGAAGTTTTGGGTATAAGAATGAAGTAGAGAACCAGGTGTCGCAAGTATCGGGATTCTTCAAGGTGATCGAAGATGTAGATACTTGTGATTGGTATTCAGTTGATAGTAATGGTTTTGAGAAACTTGTTTCTCTTTCAGGTTACTAATAATTGGATGTATTCCTAAGTTGAGTAATGTTGATTAGCTTCTTTCCATTAAGTTGATATGCACTGCAGACAGCTGCATGATTTGAATCTGGTTCCAATTAAATAAGTGCCAAAGTTTCTATATTGGATATAGAATGGTTCATATCTTAACGATGTTAAGGTATGGGGAGTTGTCCGGCTTATGCTTAAAACCAGACTCTGGATAACTCAAGGCACATTTCTGTAATGGCAGTTTATGGGTTGGCCCAGGCTGTGACGAGGGTTGACTTTCTACCATCTGGAAGATCAATGGTGATATTGTTCTTGACTCGCCACAGTTTTAGTAAAATGGATTTTTCAGAAAACAATAGTGGGAGTATGGTAGAACTGGAAATGATTCCAGAACCGCAAACGATTACGGAAAATTTAATAGGACCTAAAAATTCAATCAGGTTTGACATTCCATTAGCCACTCCGCAGATATGGTGGGTAAGCTCAGGCACCCGAGAGGTACTCCGGTAGCCTCAAGGACGGTGACAGGGAGGTTCTTGTTTGCCCAGACTTGCCATTGTTGCTGTTCCAGACTATGAGACCCGGCAGGAGGTTAAGTATAGCGTTGTTCTAAACTAGCTTTAGAAGTGCACGTATATATTATTCTGCCAGAGGGTTGTTGTGGTCAGTGGGAGCAACGGAAGCATAGTGGACAAGTAGCTTATGTCTATTTATAGACTCGAGAAGATATAGCGGAGAGAGATCATCTAATTTTGATGTGACAGTCATGGGTTTGACTTCATCAGAATAAGGGATGGATCTGTTAAGAAGGTAGTAGGGTGTGATGTCCTGATATTTGGATGACATACACAGAGTAGGAAGTAAAATTCCTATACTACGATCGGTTGTACTGTGGTTGTCACACAGTTGTTTCTCCACATAGGATATGGATATAATATCAGACATTCTGGTTACTAGATCTATGGTTTTAGATCTAGATTTTGGTAGTTTCTCAATTTGGGTACTTAGACAGTATTCTAAAGATGTTTTAGAATGGATGACTCCTGGCATGGTGGTGTACCTGCAGGTGATGGAGTCACCCTCTCTAAAGGTGTCTTACAGACTAAAGGGGAGAGGGATGTGCATGATTGGCATATCACTTGCTTAGGCAATTGAGTCAATCATGAGATGTCAAGTACCACACCAGCTTTTTTTTTTTTTTGCACTAAATACAATATGTTTATATTAATCCAATCCTGGAGAAACATACGGGAGTAGTTTTAGAACATAAGTGGATGTTCTAGGCATTTGATAACGACAGCCTCCTTCGAGAGACGGTTATCATTCCAGGCTTCCAAAGGTGACATGGATGACAGAGTGATTGTCAGAGTTATAGTTTTCCCTCTGCAGAAGGTGGCAGTATTATGGACAGGTGGTCCAAAAGGATACTGTGGGAGGCATGGTGCAGGATACTGATTAGATTCAGTTGTCGATACAGTCTAAGAAGTTTGGATTTGGAGTTCATTTATGAACTTGGTCCCATCAGATATCCAGACATATTCTAAGACAGGTATTACTCAATTCGGGAGATGGCTTTCTCCGCGAACTTGAGATTAAGAGAGACATAGAAAGAAACATCAGAGCGGATCCACTCACCGAGGCTATTTTTCAAACACAAGAGTTTTACAAACGTGCTTTGTGAAACTGTTTAGTAGAGGAGTTGGGTGTTCGGTATCACACGGGCTGTGAGTATGCGACATCGCAATAATTAGCCTTAAGTGCAAGTGGGAGATTGTTGGATATAGTGCCCTCAAAGTCAATTATTGGATCGCAGGTACGTGATTGCAATGATTGAGGGAGGACCTATACCGGTAGGACAGTCTTACTCAAGATGATAGTATGCTATCTGGTTTGCATTTATCAGTCGTGTACAGCTTTAGGTGACATTACTGTTCACTATTACACGTTGATAGAGCCCTTAGGATCCTGCTTGACTACCAACAGTATGATGGCGATCATATACGTGAGAGTTGGGTAGTCTATAAGCACATCCTTAAAAGTAGTCCCTGGTCGTGGGAGTTTCGAGACAGGGCATCGATACTCCAGAGTAGACTAGTGTATACAGTCGAGACCCCGACGAGGGGCGGTGGCTGGTCTCACAAGCCATTGGTGTCAGTTGGATCACCTAAGATGTATGCATGTGCTCATTGGGTTATGAGTGCACCAGACAGGACTCGGCGGGAACCTGCTAGTTGGTATTTATACCTAGCGTCAGATAGCAGTTCCCTGGTGACATGTGTACAGGTTAGTTCATCGACCTGAGGTCGTCATTTGTCTCGTGTGAGTTCCCACTGTGCTTTGATTATTACTCTACCACGGCTCAAAGGAGTCGTGCAAATAGGTTTTAGTTGGGTACAGTCCCGAGCCACATAGGCGCAGTGAGCGGATCAGCAGGGGTTTCGTCTCTCCCGGTATTGGGGGTGAGATCGCGCTGTGTCTAGGAGAGCCATTACACCAAGTCCTTGGCCAAGGCAGGTGAGAATTACTGGTAGGTATTCCAGTAGTTTCTCAGGGTGTTCAGGGCTACCCTCCGACACGACTTATACCGCTATTGGGGGTCTGACGTTACCAGCCCTTTAGGTCCGATATGTGATGCACATAGACGAATGGACCGGACTGTACGGATATTGTCACTGATAGGGTTAATAGGGTTTCAGGATGAGTTCACTCATCGGCTTCCCTTTCGGTCAATACATGGGCAGCCGTTACGCACAGCTAGTGCCGCTGACGTGCTTGTGGTTAAACCCACTGCCAGGGTATTGACGAGTCTTTAGAGTCCCCCACAGATAGTTTCCCAAGTTTGGGAGAAACATTGTAGAGGCCGTATGGTTTTATGGAAGGGTTTGAAAATGCACGTGCACTTGTGCACGTGTCATATTTCGGACAGATAATACTGGTGGGCTTTGGTTTAAGCCGGATCCAAGTATTATATTAAGTCGGAATATTTTAGTCTCATCGTATTCGTATTCGGTCGAAATACGGATACAGGTATGTATATACAGGTGAGGGGTATTCTCGTAATCCGTTACGAGATTACTTTAGAAGATGCATTTCTTTTTGGGTTAATCATTTTGGTTTAAATGATTATTAGATTTGGAAAGTGTGACCCATTTGGATGACACATTTCTTCTAGCATGTTCATTAGTGACTCATACTAATGAGTCACTAAGTGAGTCATGATAGAATTAATGATGTTTTGTTTTGGGTGTAGATATTTTTATGAGATATTTTCTTTACACAACCTTATATATATCTACTCACAAAAGAAAAAATAATCATAAGTTATTATGCTTGAGTTTTTGCTCTCTTGATATTTTCTTGAGCTAACACTCTCCAATCCTTAGCATCTTCTTCAACCTCCACTCTTACCCTCTCATGTGACGAGAACCAAAGAGTGTATTGAGACAAAATATTCTACTCATTCTTTACTTCATCTTGGACATGTCGGTTAGCATACTTCATGTTCGAGTTGCCCGGTATAGAGGCGGGAGCCCGTTTAAAGATCCGTTGACGTGGTGCCACCTCGACGAGGAGACAGGAGATCGGAGTTGCCGCAAGGAGCGTGGGATGATAGCTAGAGACCGAAGGACACGGATCGATCGATATAGCCTTTCTATCTCTTTACAGTTTGTTAGTTTAGCGTTAATGGCAAGATCCGGGTTATAGTATGCGATAGTGCCAGTTGTAACAGATTTTGTTCCGCATTTGGCGTCAGAATGACTGTCGGGGCGCTACCGTAGACTTACATAAACCCCCAATTCACAAACTAAGAAACCCCGATATCGAAAAATTATGAGAATTGTGATGTGTTTTGGTGATCTGCTATGACCCGGGTGACCTGAAAATTATTTAGCAAGTACTGTGATACAAGCAGGCAACCTAGAAGCATTACCCAAAACCTGAGACCCCATTACATTTCCAGGCCGCAAATTTAATCCCTCTGGCCGCAATTTGCGGCCAGGGAATGGGAAATAGGGTTCGTCTTTGGTTCATGGCTCCATTTCCAGTAAACTAGACCCCTCCCATATGAAAAATTGATTAATTACACCTAGGGTAAAATATGGAAGTGTTTTATGTAGTTTCTGATTTCGTTTTGCGGATTTTAATGAACTGGGTTTTGGTATTTGTGTTTTATCTTGGTCACTTGACGTTTGTACGTCGGTATCGGGAGTTGTTTGATCATTCTTGCATGCGTAAACTATAGGTTTTAACCTATGTGTGATTCGTGCGACGTTTTGGTTTTCGTGCGTGATTTCTGTTTTCGATGCTATATATGTATATATGTAGGTACCCCCACGTGGATTTCGGATGATGAAGAAGAGGATGGAGACATCGACTTCGGAAAGCGAAGATCAATGTGAGTAGATATATATCTACGGGAGAAGTCGAGTAGATGGCGTATAGCACCCCCGCAGTTCGTAGTATAGTATACAATATATATGGTATATGATATTATTTTATGTTGTGAAACGTGGATGATTAGTAAGTAAGATTATAGATGTTCATGGGTTAGTTTTAGTGTAGTAGAAGTAACTTAGTTATTTTCTTAGCCGCGAACTCTAGAATAAGGTTTACATACACTCATACACACACACTCGCATGCATTTTACTTTCTTGTGCGTATACGGGAATATGTGTGTATACACACACACACACACATACAGGTATGGGACTATGTGTGTGTGTGTGTGTGTGTGTGTGTGTATATATATATATACATGGATAATGAGGATAGTATGTGGTACTTGGATATGAGTCGATGAGATTGGGCATGATGCCATGAGATCGGTGATGTGATTTGGTTCGTATTTTGAGATACGGCATGATGTTATAGCGAGTCCGTTAATCAGTTCCTAGTCGAGGGAATATCGAGATTGGGGCATCGATATTCCAGAGTAAACTAGTGTGTACGTTTCTTGTCCCTTAAAGGGTGATAGTTGATCCCACAACCATTGGTGTGTGACATCAAAGATTGTACACAGGTGCTCATTGGGGAATGGGTACACCGAACAGGACTCGCCGAGGACTCTTATGTGGTAGTATACCTATCATCAGATAGTAGTCCTCTGGTGACACTGGTACAGGTTAGTCTGTAGACCCGAGATCGTCATAGAGTCTTGTGCGGCTCCTACTGTGCTTTGATTTCCTCCCTACCACGCTCAAAAGAGACGTGCAAACAGGTGGATTTTGGGTACAGTCCTGAGTCGCATGGAGGCAATGAGCGACAGGAAGGGTTTCCTCTCTCCGGGTATTGGGGGTTGATGTTGCGCAATGCTCAATTAGCTATAACTGGAAGTCCCTGGCCAGGGTTGCTGCTGAGATTTATTGATAAGTGTTATCAGTAGTTTCTCGAATTGTTATAGGCCAGACATCGGCATGACTTATCACGTTACTGGGGTCTGACATTTACCACCCCTAGACATGATATGCGACATATCAGACGAAGAGACCGGACTGTACGGTAGTGTTACTGATAGGCTTCATGGAGACTATGGACAAACTTTCTTGTTGATCTTCAAATCGCTCAATACCCGGGTAGCCGTTACGTCCAGCTGGTACCGCTACGTCCAGCTGGTACCGCTAACGGCTTATGGGTAACTGATGTGATCATCACCTACTGCTGGCGTATTGACGAGTCTTTAGAGTCCCATACAGAAGTTTCCTGGTTCAAGCAAAACGGAGTAAGACACATATGTAATATGTGTGAGGGCCTGATTAAATACGTGTATATGATACTGTATTGTAATCTGGCAGTTATCTGTTATCGGTTCGGTTATATGTGATATAACCAGATTGTCGAATCAAGTGTTGATTTGATAATGTGATATTCAGATAAATGATATTAGTCGATCATATGTGATATAACTGTTGGAGATAGTGCCCTCAGAATCAATTATTGGATCACTGGCACGTGATTGCAATGATTGATGGAGGACCTATACCGGTAGGACAGTCTTACTCAAGATGATAGTATGCTATCTGGTTTATCTTTATCATCGTGTACTGCTTTAGGTGACCTTATAGATCGCTATTGCGCGTTGATAGAGCCCTTAGGATTCTTGCTTGACGGTCAGCACTATGATGGCGATCATATACATGGGAGCTGGGGTCTATAAGCACATCCTTAAAAGGTCCCTAGTCGTGGGAGTTTCGAGACAGGGCATCGATACTCCAGAGTAGACTAGTGTATACAGTCGAGACCCCGACGAGGGGCGGTGGACGGTCTCACAAGCCACTGGTGTCAGTTGGTTCACCTAAGATGTATACAGGTGCTCATTGGGTTATGAGTATGTAAGTCCATGCTACCTCTCCCAGTACTTTCAGGCATGCGGAATTTGGTGAAAAACAATTTTCTAGAGGCGGTAACATGGACTCAAAACCGGATCTTTGTTAAACATCTAACTAACAACCTAACTAGGAGTTGTTAACTACTCGATTAGGGGGTTATACCTTTCTTTCTTGAACTCCTTCATCTTCAAACCTCGATGGTTGACCAGATCGGCTTCACCCCGTCGTCTCCTTACGCCGAAGATCGATCCACCTGAAAGCTTCTACCTTTGGCTTCTTCTTCGAACTTTGAAGAAACTAGTTCACTCGGTTTGCTAAACCTTGTGAACTAGAGTGAGTAGAGGAGAGTGTGTTGGGATTTTTCTCTATGGTTCTTGGTTCTCAACTCATGAGACAAGTGAACCATAGACTAGAGAGAGGGAAAGCAAGAGGAAGAAGATGAGAGCTCAAGAACACAAGAGAGAGAAAGGAAATGAAAAAAAGTGAGCAAGACTTTTCTCTCTTGGCTCTCATAATCCAAAACCATCATAACCCATAATAGCAATCAAGTATTAGTGATGGTTTAAGCTACAATAGCCATATCATTTCATGCACTCATTTTGCACAAGAGAACAAGCAAGCAAAAGTCTTTGCCATGAAATGATAGCCATTGTCATCATGATGGTCAACTAGTCCAACATAGTCAACCGGTCAACAAGTCAACAAAGTCAACCCCTCAACAACCATGTCACTATAATAGTTAATTAATATTATTGTTAATTACATATCATATTCTCATTAGGATTAAGCAAAAAGTCAATAGTCAACGGTCAACGGTCAACAACCCTAATGAGAATCCTCTGCCTCTTCGTCAACTGTGCATACACACCCGCATCCGCGTTCCGAGGAACACGAATACATACTGGATAAAACCAATCCCAAAACGTACACTAGGATCTGGCTTAAACCAAAGCCCGCTAGTGTTAACTGTCCGGACACTAAACTTGCACAAGTGCACGGATGTGACCGAACCCTGTCGCAAAACCATGCGACCTGTCGTAAAACCATGCGACCTCTACTCTTTTGCCTAAAGGCGAATAGCTTTCTGTGTGGGACTCTAAAGACTCGACACTACGCTGGCAGTAGGTTTAACCACAGACCGCAAGCGGCACTAGCTGTGCGTAACGGTCCCCAGGTAGATGCCGACAAGAAGACTGACGAGGTGAAACCCATCTGAACTCCTACTGAGCCTGAATGTGACAGTCTCTGTACAGTCCGGTCTGTTCGTCTGATACATCGCATGGCGGGCCTAGGGGGCGGTAAACGTCAGTCCCCTAATAGCGGTACAAGTCGTGTCGGAGTGAAGCCCAATACACCCTGAGATAACACTGGAAGCCTACCAGTATATCTCGCTTGCCCTGGCCAAGGACTACTCGTGTAATGGCTCTCCTAGACACAGCGCGATGTCAACCCCCAATACCGGGAGAGACGAATCCTGTCTAACCATCACTGCCTCCAAGTGCTTCGGGACTGCACCCAAAAACTACCTGTTTGCACGACTCCTTTGAGCCGTGGTAGGGTAGCAATCAAAGTGCAGTGGGAACACACTCGAGGCGAAGTGACAGTGTCAAGTCAGCGGACTAAGCTGTACTCATATCACCTGGGAACTGATAACTGACGATAGGTATAGTACCAACCAACAGTTCCCGACGAGTCCTGTCCAGTGTACTCGTAACCTAACGAGCACCCGCATACTATCTCCAGTACGACGTACTGATGGCTGTGGGATAGACCATCTCCCACACTGGGATGAGAAGCGCATACGCTAGTCTACTTCGGAGTATCGATGCCCTGTCTCGATAGTCCTACGACTAGGGACCTGCATAAGGATGTGCTTATAGATTACCCAGCCCCCACTAGTGTGACTGCCATCACAACGCTGGTAATCAAGCAAAGATCCTAAAGGCTCCACTAATGTGTATAGGTGATATACTAAAATAAACACATGTACACATTGAAGTAGAAACAAACCAAGTAGCATACTACTATTTTGAGCAAGATTGTATATACAAGGTGAATATCCCAAGCTTCCATTAAGTAATATACAAACTAGTATGATACAGTAATGGCCTCTAGGGCATATACACTAACAATCTCCCATTTGCACTAAGGCCATGTACTGGCGTATCGAAGACCTATCATCTCGATCAGCCGCTCGAACTGAGTCTGGGGCAAGGCCTTGGTGAATGGATCTGCAGTGTTATCTTCTGAAGCAACCCTCCGAACCTCGATCTCCTGGCGATCCACGATCTCCCTGATCAGGTGATACCGCCTCAAGATGTGTCTGGATCTCTGATGGGACCTGGGTTCCTTCGCTAAAGCTATAGCCCCATTGTTGTCGCAATACAGAGGTATTGGATCAACAATGGACGGAACCACCTGAAGTGTAGGGTTCCTAGGCACCCTAATGAGGTCTCACAAGGCATCAACCATGCCAATTTCAAAAATCCGGTGCCGAGAAACCCTAGTGCGGATCGTTGGCTAGAAAACTAGGCGAAACAAAACTAGTTAACAACTTTAACTATAAGGAAACGGAAATACAACCTTTATAGATCCGGTGCTCCACCTCCATAGCTCCGTAACGAAGTCCCCTCGCTGTCCAAATGAATTCCCGGGCTCTAGCGTCGGCTTCGTCGGAGAATAGGCGAGCTAGGTCGTCGATGTCCATGCCGAAGATGATCTACGTCGAAGCATCGCAAGATCAAGCTCTCACTTCACCAAGTCATGAAACTTGTGAAGAAAACACACTCTACTACTTGGCAAGAGGTAGAGGATGAAGAAATAGGAAGTGGGTAGACTTTAGAATTGGATTTCTCACTCATTTTCATCAATCACCATTGATGAAGTAAGATTTTCTTCCTTGAAGAAGATGAAGAAGAAGAAGCTAATTGTTATGATGAGTTAATTAAAAAAGAATAGAAAAACAATACTTATCATAATTCTAACTATGGTTATGTGTAGAGAATTGACCAAGGTTAAAGGAATGGTTAGGGTTAAGGATGAGATAAGAATGGTGGACAAAGTCAAAACTTCATGAAGCTTCAACTAAACAACAAATAAAGCCACCATTCTTTTCTCTGTTCCATTTATTTTCCAAAATGAATAAATAGATAAATAAATGAGAAAAGGAAATAAAACCCTAATCATAAGTTTAACCATGATTTAATTCTATACACTTAACCAAGTAAACATGTATCATCAAACATGATACAATCAAGTGCACAAAAAGTATATCACATATACAATGTGCACATCCGAGTGAGAAAATCCATTTAAAGTGAACCGATACTAGTTAACGCAAAGTAATATATCAAATATATAATTATACATTAAATCATTAAATCAACACTTGATTTAACGATCCGGTCATATCGCATATAACCGACTAGTATCCAATGTATCGGCTTATCGAATCAACCCTCGATTCGATAACTAGGTTATATCGCATATAACCATTCGACACATTCATCGCGTGAATAGAATACGGTATCACATACATGCATTATTCTCCGTCCCGCACATATCCCATATGCGCTCCTATTTCGTTTCGCTTGAGCCAGGAAACCTCTGTGTAGGACTCTAAAGACTCGTCAATACGCCGGCAGCAAGTGATGATCATATCAAACACCCACAAGCCGCAAGCGGTCTGCTAAACGTAACGGCCACCCGGGTATTGAGCGATCTGAAGATCGACGAGCAAGCCCGCTCACACTCCAGTGAATCCAACCAGTAACACTACCGTACAGTCCGGTCTGATCGTCTGATATGTCGCATATCTTGCCTAGGGGTGGTAAACGTCAGACCCCAATAGCTCGATAAGTCGTGTCGATATGAGGTCTATAACATTTCGAGAAATGACTGGTAACACTTACCAGTAAATCTCAGCAACCCTGGCCAGGGATTTCCTGTTATAGCCAATCGAACACAGCGCAACATCAACTCCCTATACCGGGAGAGACGAAACCCCTCCTATCGCTCATTGCCTCCATGTGACTCGGGACTGTACCCAAAAACCACCATTTTGCACGCCCTCTTGGACGTGGTAAGATGGAAATCAAAGCACAGTGGGAACCACACAAGACTCTATGACGATCTCAGGTCAACAGACTACTCTGTACCAGTGTCACCAGAGAACTGCCATCTGACGTAAGGTATAATACCATCTGGGAGTTCTCGGTGAGTCCGTCCAGTGTACCCAGTCTCTACTGAGCACCCGTATATCATCTCCGATGTCAAACACCAATGGATATGGGATCATCCATCGCCCATCTGTATGGGTCGAGAAGGTATACGCTAGTCTACTCTGGTATATCGATGCCCTGTCTCGATACACCCACGACTAGGGACTTTGAAGGATGTACTTATGGACTACCATGTCCCCACTAGTATGATCCGCATCATAGTCCAGGTAGTCAAGTACAGATCCTAAGGGCTTTACCAACATGTAACAGAGAGACAATCAGTATACACGTTAAGGTAAAGAGTGACCAGATAGCATACTATCATGTCGAGCAAGAAAGTCTTCCCTATATATGTCCCAGCATCCACTACAATATACATCCAATGTACAGTAATGGCCTCTAGGGCATACATATAACTAACAATCTTCCACTTGCACTAGGGCCATCTGTAGCAGTGGTTGTAGTATCTCATACTCAACCATCCCATAAAAGTCTCTCTCTGGGAACAGGCCTTTGTGAGTGGATCCGCTGTGTTGTCCTCTGAGTCTACTCTCCAAACCTTGATCACCCTGGAGATCAACTATCTCCATGATCAGGTGATACTGCCTTAGAATATGTCTGGATCACTGATGGGACGGACGTTCCATGGCATAAGCCACAACTCCATTTTCACACAATGGGAGGAACTAAGTTCATCTCATGAACCAATATACACCCAGACAGCCACTTTGGTAGCATCTTAAGTAGCGATGTATCCAGCCTTTATCGTCTAGTATGTCACGGTATCTAGCTTGGAACTCTTCCAACATACCGTCCCTTTACTGAGGGTAAAGACAATGCCTGTGACTGACATTCAGTCGTCTTTATCACCCTGGAACACTTCCAGTGATTCTCCCCAGGATCGATTGATACCATCTCGCTACAACTAGTGAGAATTCTAACATCCATTTAGATCTATCTCATAGATCCAAAACCCAGGATTTAGGAGGTATCACTTTGATCCTATATGGAGAATCATTGTGATAAGCGGAGATTGACCGGGCTTAGCATAGGAAACTCCTTCCCTATCAAGAGCATGTCATCCACGTACTCTACGAGGATCATCACCATACTCCCTACTACCTTTTTGTTTATATAAGGTTCATCTACCATTTTGATGATGTCAACTTCTTTGACTAATCCATCAAAATAGATGTTCCAACTCCGCGATGCCTGCTTTATCCTATAAAGCATCTTGCACACGTTCCCGCTGCTCCCACTGTCTACGAAGCCCTCTGGCTGTGTACTTATAGACGCTCTCTTCCAAAATATCATTTAGAAAAGCAGTCATGACACCCAACCACCAGATATCGTAGTCATGGTATGTAGCCGTGGTAAGTAGGATCTGGATGGACTTAAGCATAGATACTTGAAAAGGTTTTATCATTATCCACAGCTGGTCAATGATGCAAACTTTTAACAAGTCTAGCTTTGAAAGTCTCAACTTTTTGATGTACACCAAGTAATCTTCTCAAGATATACTTGCTCCTGATGGGGATTTAACCCTTCAGATATAGCAACCAAAGTCCATACTTTGTTGGTGTATAAGGATTCCATCTCAGATCACTAAGCATCCAGCCATTCTTACAGAGTCTTCACTCTCGATGGCCTGCTCGAAACTAGTTGGGTCATCATCTCATGATGCAATCCTCGCTCCCACTGTCATAGAGAAACCGAAGTATCTCTCAGGTGGGTGAGGAACCCTACTAGATCGGCGGAGAGGCCGAGGTTCGTTGGAATCTACTGAATCCTTTGGTTCTACCAAATCATCTGCTGTTGTTTGTATAGCTGGAACCTTTCCAGTTGTACATAACAGATCTTGCCTCAAGCTTGTCCGGATTTTGCTTTTCAGACATAGGCTGGACAACCCCAAATCTCAACTAACTTGAGAGATGGTGTAAGTCCATATTGGGACCCCCGGTACTTACGGGGAGGCGGAAACGGTATAAAAAATGAATCCATATCGCAAGAGGCAACATGGACTAAACTATGTCGGGATCGTTGTCTAAACTAAAACTAGTTAACAAGCTAAAGAGAGTTAGCTACTATGGAGGATGGTTATACCTAAACTTGAACTCCTTCTCTTCTTGTTGTTGTTCTTCTTTCTTGTTCTTTGTTGAAGCTTGAATGGTTCTCTTCTCGTCGCCTTCTTCTTGCCGAAGATAGATCCACCTTGAAGGTTCGACCTTTGGGCTCTTCCTCGATCTTTGAGTGAACTAGGGTTTCCGGCTTGCTAAACCTTCATCCTAGAATGAGTAGAGAGTGATTAGGGTTTGCTTTTCTATCTAAAGAGAATGATTCTCAACACATGAGAAGGTTTCTCTTTTCAAGAGGAAGAAGAAGATGAAATGAGGAGAGAGAGTGAGAATGATAGAATGAGCTCAATAATTTCTTTTTTTTTGCAACCATATTGCAAAAGAAAAAATGAATTATCTAAATGATAATAATTTAAATAAGAATAGTTGATGGTTATTTTGGAATGACCACTATCATGCTTCTTTAAATGAAGTGTAAGCATGAATCAAGGAAGACTTTCAAGGCATGAAAGTGGTCAATGGTCAACAAGTCAACCAAGGTCAACAAGTCAACAAAAAAACAACCATAACATAATTCTTATTTAATTACTATTATTAATAGATAATATACAAATCCATTAGGGTTTGGAAAATGATAACTGTCAACTGTGCATACGCACCCGATCCGAAACCCTAATGAAAAACCTCATTCTCCGCCTCAAGCAACTGTGCATACACACCTGCATTCTCGTTCTGAGGAACAAGAATACCAAGATATAAAAGCAACCCCCAAAACATATACCAGTATCTGGCTCAAACCAGAGCCTGCCAGTATAATCCGTCCGGACTCCAAACGTGCACCAGTGCGCGGATGAGAACGAACCCTGTCGCAAAACCATGCGACCTCTACTCTGTTTTGCCCAGAGGCGAATACCCTCTGTGTGGGACTCTAAAGACTCGACACTACGCTGGCAGTGGGTTTAACCACAGACCGCAAGCGGCACTAGCTGTGCGTAACGGTCCCCAGGTAGATGCCGACAAGAAGGCTGACGAGGTGAAACCCCATCAGAACTCCTACTGAGTCTGAATGTGACATTCTCCGTACAGTCCGGTCTGTTCGTCTGATACATCGCATGGCGGGCCTAGGGGGCGGTAAAACGTCAGTCCCCCAATAGCGGTACAAGTCGTGTCGGAGTGAAGCCCAAAACACCCTGAGATAACACTGGAAACCTACCAGTATATCTCGCTTGCCCTGGCCAGGGACTACTCGTGTAATGGCTCTCCTAGACACAGCGCGATGTCAACCCCCAATACCGGGAGAGACGAATCCTGTCTAACCGTCACTGCCTCCAAATGCTTCGGGACTGCACCCAACCACCACCTGTTTGCACGACTCCTTTGAGCCGTGGAAGGGTAGTGATCAAAGTGCAGTGGGAACACACTCGAGGCGAAGTGTCAGTGTCAAGTCAGCGGACTAAGCTGTACTCATGTCACCTGGGAACTGATAACTGACGATAGGTATAATACCAACCTGTCAGTTCCCGACGAGTCCTGTCCAGTGTACTCGTAATCCAACGAGCACCCGTATACTATCTCCAGTACGACGTACTGATGGCTGTGGGACAGACCATCTCCCACACTGGGATGAGAAGCGCATACGCTAGTCTACTCCGGAGTATCGATGCCCTGTCTCGATAGTCCTACGACTAGGGACCTGTATAAGGATGTGCTTATCGATTACCCAGCCCCCACTAGTGTGACTGCCATCACAACGCTGGTAATCAAGCAAAGATCCTAAGGGCTCCACTAATGCGTATAAGTGATATACTGAAATAAACACAAGTACACATTGAAGTAGAAACAAACCAAGTAGCATACTACTATATTGAGCAAGATTGTTTATACAAGGTGAATATCCCAAGCTTCCATCAAGTAATATACAAACTAGTATGATACAGTAATGGCCTCTAGGGCATATACACTAACAATCTCCCACTTGCACTAAGGCCATGTACTGGCGTATCGAAGACCTATCATCTCGATCAGCCGCTCGAACTGAGTCTGGGGTAGGGCCTTGGTGAATGGATCTGCAGTGTTCTCTTCTGAAGCAACCCTCCGAACCTCGATCTCCTTGCGATCCACGATCTCCCTGATCAGGTGATACCGCCTCAAGATATGCCTGGATCTCTGATGGGACCTGGGTTCCTTTGCTAAAGCTATAGCCCCGTTGTTGTCGCAATACAGAGGTACTGGGTCAACAATGGACGGAACCACCTGAAGTTCTTTTAAGAACTTCCTTATCCAGACAGCTTCTTTTGCGGCATCAGATGCAGCGATGTATTCCGCTTCCATAGTCGAGTCTGCAACGGTTTCCTGTTTGGAACTCTTCCAACACACCGCCCCTCCGTTGAGGGTAAAGACAAAACCCGACATGGACTTGGAATCATCCTTGTCACTCTGGAAGCTGGAGTCAGCAAAGGCCTCAATCTGGAGGTCTTTTCCGCCATACACCAAGAACATCTCCTTAGTCCTCCTCAGGTACTTGAGAATGTTCTTTACTGCTATCCAATGTTTCTCCCCAGGGTTTGACTGATACCGGCTTACTACACTCAGTGCATAAGCTACATCCGGTCTGGTACACAACATCGCATACATTATAGAGCCTACCGCAGAAGCGTAGGGTATAATAGACATGCGATCCCTCTCCAAATCAGTCTTGGGAGACATCTCTTTAGAGAGGGTGATCCCGTGACAAGCCGGTAAGTTACCGCGCTTGGAATCTTCCATACTGAATCTTTTCAGTACGGTGTCGATGTACCTGGACTGTGAAAGTCCTAATATCCTCTTGGATCTATCACGATGGATCCGGATCCCCAGGATGTAAGAGGCATCACCCAGGTCTTTCATGGAGAACCTGTGTGACAAGAAACCCTTGACAGATTGTAGCATAGGAATGTCATTTCCTATTAAGAGAATGTCATCCACGTATAAAACAAGGAATACCACAGTTCTCGCTACAAATCTACTATAGATGCACGGTTCATCTGGATTTTTGATAAAGTCAAATTCCTTGACCGTCTCATCAAAACAGATGTTCCAACTCCGCGATGCCTGCTTTAGTCCATAGATGGACTTAAGCAACTTGCACACCTTTCCGCTGCTCCCACTCTGAATGAAACCCTCTGGCTGATCCATATAGACACACTCCTCTAAATTTCCATTTAGAAAAGCGGTTTTTACGTCCATCTGCCAAATCTCATAATCGTGGAAGGCAGCAATGGCAAGAAGGATCCGAATGGATTTCAGCATAGCCACTGGAGAAAAGGTTTCGTCGTAGTCCAAGCCAGGTCTTTGACGGAAACCCTTTGCTACAAGTCTAGCTTTATAGGTCTCAACCTGTCCATCTACACCAATCTTCCTTTTGAAGATCCACTTGCATCCTACGGGTTTTACCCCGTCTGGAGCAATGTCCAACGTCCATACTTTGTTGGTGTACATGGACTCCATTTCGGTCCGCATTGCATCCAGCCATTTTACCGAGTCAAAGCTCTGAACGGCCTGCTGGAAGCTAGTAGGCTCATCATAGTCTATGATGCAATCCTCTCTATCCCCGTCTATGAGAAAACCGTAGTATCTCTCGGGCGGATGAGACTGCCTATTACTTCTGCGGAGCGGCATAGGAATGTCCTGTTCATTTGAACCCTCTGGTTCCATTAAGCTTTCAGTAATAGTCTGTGGTTCTGGAATTTCTTCCAGTTCTACTGCGCTCCCACTTAATTCTTTTTCTAAGAACTGATGTTCTAGAAAGTGGGCATGACGAGAAACAAGAACTTTTTGTTCCTCTTCGTAGTAGAAGAGATATCCCTTGGAATTCTTTGGATATCCCACAAACTTACACAGTACTGAGCGCGCCTCGAGCTTGTCCGCATGCTGCTTTTTAACAAAAGCTGGACTTCCCCAAGTCTTAATGTGACTGAGATGGGGTCTCTTCCCACACCACATCTCATATGGTGTAGTAGGCACAGTCTTAGTAGGAACTCGGTTCAAAAGGTACGCAGCTGATTCTAGTGCATACCCCCAGAATGATCGCGGTAACTCAGCGTTACTCATCATGGACCGTACCATATCCAATAGGGTCCGGTTCCGTCTCTCCGATACACCGTTATGTTGCGGGGTGTATGGAGGAGTAAGCTGAGAGAGAATCCCATTCTCTTTTAAATAATTCAGGAACTCGGCACTTAAGTATTCTCCACCTCGATCCGATCTTAGAATCTTGATACTTTTGCCGGTCTGTTTTTCTACTTCATTCTTAAATTCCTGGAATTTTTCAAAAGATTCTGACTTATGTTTCATTAAGAAGACATAACCGTATCTTGAAAAATCATCCGTAAAAGTAATGAAGTAAGAATAACCGCTTCGTGCATGTGTAGACATTGGACCGCACACGTCGCTGTGTACGAGTCCCAAGAGCTCGCTCGCTCTTACTCCGTGTCCAGTGAACGGAGTCTTTGTCATCTTTCCTTTGAGACAGGATTGACAAGTGGCATATGATTGATATTCGAACGGATCCAAATATCCTTCTGTATGTAACTTAGTCAACCTTCTCTCATTGATGTGACCCAGTCTACAATGCCATAAGAAAGTCTGATTAATATCTGGTGACTTTCTTTTGTGTGTATTCTGGACATTGAAAATCTGTGGTTGGTTTAATACGTATATACCATTGCTCAATGTACCTGACCCAATCAGAACTTGATTAAGGTGAATGTTAACAACATTACTTACAAACGCAAATTCATAACCTTCTTTAGAAACCAAAGATACAGAAATGATATTACAAGTTGCGTTGGGTACAAAAAAGCAATTACGCAAAACCAAAATATGTCCATCTGACATTCCTAGGTGATAGTCCCCCACGGCTTTAGCATCCATGCTAGCTCCGTTCGCAACTCTGAGGGTCATGTCACCTTCCTTCAAAAACCTACGGTTTCTCAACGCCTGCAAAGAATTACAGATATGAGATCCTGATCCGGTATCCAATACCCAGGAAGTAGAGTTTATAGAAAGACAGTTTTCAATAACATACACACCTGAAGCTGAAGCTGCAACCTGCTTCAGTTCCTGTGTCCTGGCTTTCCAAGCCCTGCAATCTTTCTTCCAGTGTCCACTCTTGTGACAATAGAAGCATTCCTCTTTACCAACAAGCTTCCCCGCTATCTTTGTTGCCTTTTCCTTTCCCTTCGCACCCACTTTACTAACACCGCCCCTTGGTTTGGCGGGGGCTTTCCTCTTCTTTCCCTTGGCTTTCGCCTTGGACCTAGAAGAAGAAGATCCTCCTACAAACAAAGTGGATGTATCCCTACCCTTCTGTAGGGTGCCCTCTGCGCTCCTCAGCAGGTTGAGGAGTTCTGAAAGTTCAACTTCCTTTTCTTGCAAGTTGAAATTCAGTATGAACTGGGCGTAAGTGGATGGAAGGGACTGGAGAATTATATCTGTGTAGAGTTCACTATCCAACGTGGTCCCAAGTTCCGCGAGCTCCTCAGTGTAGCCAATCATCTTAAGCACGTGGTCCGCTACCGATGATCCGATGGCCAACTTAGTCGAAAATAACTTCTTCGACACTTCGTATCTTGCGATACGAGATTGCTCTCCATACAGTTCTTTTGTATGAAGAAATATGGATTCCAAATCCATATTCTCGTGCCTCCTCTGATGGTCATTGTCCATCGAGGCAAGTACGAGGCAATCTGGCCTTCGCGCTGTCAATCTCCCAAGTCTTACGGATTTCCTTATCCGCGACGCTGGAGGTGGGACCTGGGACGGGGGGAGCTTTGGTGGTAAGAAGATACCCCAGCTTGTCGTAAGAGATTGCCAATTTGACATTCCTGAGCCAATCTTTGTAGTTTGGCCCTGTCAATATGTTTTTATCTAGAAGTAACTTAAGTCCAGTCATTTCGATTTGGTCGCTGCAGGGGGAGAGAAGAAACACTTAGCACGATGCTCTTGCAAGTTTAGAATGGTTTTTAATTTGTCTAAACAGGATGGCTCCCACTGTCTCTCGAATCCCTCCTCAAACCACAAAGGAAGAATTAGCCGGGATCAATCCCACCGTACAATACTTGCTTAACCGTTCAGCCAGGCCAGTGTCGGTACTTCGAGGGAGGTTTTCCAACGCTTTCGCGAAGTTCCTTAATTTAAGAACCTCTTTTCCCTGGGGGCGTAGCCCCGCTAACACCTTTCTAGGCACCTACTAGGTTTATAGCATTGATCGTTTAGTGAGAAATTTCCCGAGGAGTAGCATATACTCACAGTAGGATCGGGATCCAAATATCATCGCGTGATGAAAATGAAGGAATCCTACCATAATCATCACACTCCAAATGGTATGCAAATCTAGCAAGTTTCAGTACTTATGAAACTCCCGATGTGGATTTTTGCCCCATGCTCTTATGACCTTGACTTTGGCCAAAATATCATAAGTCACATGTCAAGTTCTTCCCGTCACTTTCCAGGTTAATTTGGATCCATCCGTACATACCCTTGACTTTGGCCAAAATGGCAGCACGACTGTCCCAAACCAACGCATCTATCTATGCTACACATGAACACCCAATAGCTACCAATCACTGTGCCTTGACTTTGGCCAAAATACACAGCTTGAATACTATTGCCTATTCATGCGAAACGACGGAGGGCTACGAATGGTTTTGGTAAAACCGTGAACGTAGTGAACTTGATATAATCGATGGAACGAGATAGCTTTTAGAAGGAGTGGCTCAAGCTCCGCATTTAAAAGTTAGTTTTGAAAAGAACCGAGTGGTTTTTCGAAAGTGTTCCATCGACTTAAACTTGGTTTATTATCTTGCATTAGTTCTTTTAATGCATGATATTCTTGCATTAGTTCTTTTAATGCGTCCCATCATTTAATTCCTACCATTGCAGAAAACAACCAAAATATGACGTACGCTTATGCCATTCGCATTCGCCACGGGGTCCCGTCATCACTCGTTAGGTTACTTAACTAACGACAGAGCGGGGGCTGGGCTAGCGCGGCTGTAAAACATAAGCAACGCCTAAATAGAAAGCAATGATAGACATTACAGATCACAGATGAATACATTGGATATACTAGCAATCCGCATTCCTTTCGAGCCTGAAACGAAAAGCGGATAACACGGTCGCGGTGAATAGCAAATACCCCACCCAAGACCCCTACGGGTGCGGCAAACTACCCTCCATGTTCCCGGTAGTTTGTGCACCCCACCATGGGTCTATCCTAGGAGCAAAAACAGTAAAAAGAATTATACAATGACGGCTACAACCCCGACCCGGTTGTGCGGCCAAACAAATAATATAATTACATCAATTTACATTTACAATGAATGAAAGAAAAACAAAAGCTCATCTCACATCCACCCCGGCTATTCACCCGCGACAGTCCAACACATTCATATACACATTCCAGAACATTACAGATCATGTATAACCCCGACTAATCGACTTATAGCGATTAGCCGACGTTCAATACATGCAAACATCACAGATATAACCAACATAGCCAAAGTGCAGTGAAGTTCGGAAAAAAATACGGAATTATAGGACCCCAAAAGTGAATTTCAGTTCTGGAAAATCTGGGTACATATAATATATCTTAAAAATCCCAAAACCAACACAGAAGAACACTGCACGAAAAACGATGCAAAGATGACACCAACTTGCGGCGGTTCCGCGGCCAGATGAGTAGGTGAGGCCGCGGAAGCGCGGCGGTTTGGAGGTAACATGATATCGTTTTTCTTGTGTGTTCTTAGAAAACCCTGAGACAATTTTACAAGTATAAAGTTTTTCATTTTGAGCCAAAAAAAAAATCAACAGAAACTCAGGTTTTTAGTTTTCCGGTTTTGCGATTTTTCGGTTCCGAACTTCGTTACACTTCACTACCAAGCTAGTTTAAGTTTAGTTAGGCTCTGATACCACTGTAAGTCCATATTGCGACCCCCGGTACTTACGGGGAGGCGGAAACGGTATAAAAAACGAATTTTTATCGCAAGAGGCAACATGGACTAAACTATGTCGGGATCGTTGTCTAAACTAAAACTAGTTAACAAGCTAAAGAGAGTTAGCTACTATGGAGGATGGTTATACCTAAACTTGAACTCCTTCTCTTCTTGTTGTTGTTCTTCTTTCTTGTTCTTTGTTGAAGCTTGAATGGTTCTCTTCTCGTCGCCTTCTTCTTGCCGAAGATAGATCCACCTTGAAGGTTCGACCTTTGGGCTCTTCCTCGATCTTTGAGTGAACTAGGGTTTCCGGCTTGCTAAACCTTCATCCTAGAATGAGTAGAGAGTGATTAGGGTTTGCTTTTCTATCTAAAGAGAATGATTCTCAACACATGAGAAGGTTTCTCTTTTCAAGAGGAAGAAGAAGATGAAATGAGGAGAGAGAGTGAGAATGATAGAATGAGCTCAATAATTTCTTTTTTTTTGCAACCATATTGCAAAAGAAAAAATGAATTATCTAAATGATAATAATTGAAATAAGAATAGTTGATGGTTATTTTGGAATGACCACTATCATGCTTCTTTAAATGAAGTGTAAGCATGAATCAAGGAAGACTTTCAAGGCATGAAAGTGGTCAATGGTCAACAAGTCAACCAAGGTCAACAAGTCAACAAAAAAACAACCATAACATAATTCTTATTTAATTACTATTATTAATAGATAATATACAAATCCATTAGGGTTTGGAAAATGATAACTATCAACTGTGCATACGCACCCGATCCGAAACCCTAATGAAAAACCTCATTCTCCGCCTCAAGCAACTGTGCATACACACCTGCATTCTCGTTCTGAGGAACAAGAATACCAAGATATAAAAGCAACCCCCAAAACATATACCAGTATCTGGCTCAAACCAGAGCCTGCCAGTATAATCCGTCCGGACTCCAAACGTGCACCAGTGCGCGGATGAGAACGAACCCTGTCGCAAAACCATGCGACCTCTACTCTGTTTTGCCCAGAGGCGAATACCCTCTGTGTGGGACTCTAAAGACTCGACACTACGCTGGCAGTGGGTTTAACCACAGACCGCAAGCGGCACTAGCTGTGCGTAACGGTCCCCAGGTAGATGCCGACAAGAAGGCTGACGAGGTGAAACCCCATCAGAACTCCTACTGAGTCTGAATGTGACATTCTCCGTACAGTCCGGTCTGTTCGTCTGATACATCGCATGGCGGGCCTAGGGGGCGGTAAAACGTCAGTCCCCCAATAGCGGTACAAGTCGTGTCGGAGTGAAGCCCAAAACACCCTGAGATAACACTGGAAACCTACCAGTATATCTCGCTTGCCCTGGCCAGGGACTACTCGTGTAATGGCTCTCCTAGACACAGCGCGATGTCAACCCCCAATACCGGGAGAGACGAATCCTGTCTAACCGTCACTGCCTCCAAATGCTTCGGGACTGCACCCAACCACCACCTGTTTGCACGACTCCTTTGAGCCGTGGAAGGGTAGTGATCAAAGTGCAGTGGGAACACACTCGAGGCGAAGTGTCAGTGTCAAGTCAGCGGACTAAGCTGTACTCATGTCACCTGGGAACTGATAACTGACGATAGGTATAATACCAACCTGTCAGTTCCCGACGAGTCCTGTCCAGTGTACTCGTAATCCAACGAGCACCCGTATACTATCTCCAGTACGACGTACTGATGGCTGTGGGACAGACCATCTCCCACACTGGGATGAGAAGCGCATACGCTAGTCTACTCCGGAGTATCGATGCCCTGTCTCGATAGTCCTACGACTAGGGACCTGTATAAGGATGTGCTTATCGATTACCCAGCCCCCACTAGTGTGACTGCCATCACAACGCTGGTAATCAAGCAAAGATCCTAAGGGCTCCACTAATGCGTATAAGTGATATACTGAAATAAACACAAGTACACATTGAAGTAGAAACAAACCAAGTAGCATACTACTATATTGAGCAAGATTGTTTATACAAGGTGAATATCCCAAGCTTCCATCAAGTAATATACAAACTAGTATGATACAGTAATGGCCTCTAGGGCATATACACTAACAGATGGGCTCTTCCCTTATCATATCAAATATGAAGTGGTAGGCAACTGATTTGATTCGAACCCTATTCAATTGGTATGCAGCTTCTCAAGCGCATAACTCCCTAAAGGAAATAGGTGACTCAGTAATACTCATCATAGAGCACACCATATCATATAGGGTGTGATTGCTCCGCCCCGATATACCATCGTGCTATGGTGTATTCGGAGGAGTAATGCCGAGAGAGAATCTCATTCTCCTTTAGAATAGTCCAGGAATTCTATGCACAAGTATTCTCCTACTTGATCTCATCATAGGACATAATACTTATACCCGTATTGGTTCTCTACTTCTAACTTATATTCTGTGAATATCTCAAAAGGTTCGTACTTGTGTTTCAACAGGAACATATGTCTGAATCTTGAGAGATTATCAGAGAATATAATGAAGTATAAAGAACCAGTCCTGGTATGTGTAGACAGGGGACCTACATACATCAACATGTATCATCCCAAGAGTTCACTAACTCTTTCTCTGTTTCCAGTAAACGGAGCTATGGTCATCTTATCTTTGTGACATGACTGGCAAGTTTCAGAAGATGTAAATTCAAACTGATTTAAATATGCATCTAAATGTAACTTTAGCTAGTCGGGTCACATTGATCTGACCTAGTCTACAATACCTCAAGAAGAGTCCGTTCATTTCTGAACTCTTCCTCTTGTGTGTGTTTCATATACTAAGAACTGTAGTTTGATTTAGAACATCAATGCTTTTAGATAACGTGCCTGAACCGATCAACTTTTGATATAGGAAATGTTCAAAACATTATCCATCAATACAAAATTATATCCTTTCTTTTCTAACAAAGAGAGTGATATGATTTGGTATATCAGGTTCGGTATCTAACAACATTCGTTCAGAATCAATGTATTGGTAATACAGGGTGACAGTGACCAACAGACTTGGCTGCAACTCTTGCCCCGTTTTCTGTCTCATGAAACTTATCACCCGTTCTCAGTTTTTCTACCCTTTTGTAGCCCTATGTAACAGATTACATATCTGGGATCCTGATCCGGTATCATATACCAGGATGCGGAGGATACTGAGAAACAGTTCTGTATAATGAACACACCCGAAGATGATGCATCAGCATGCACTCTCTTCGTTTGGGCGGCACGGGAAATCTGGTATTCCCCAATTTCCTGCTCTGTCTTATAACATTTATAAGTTGGAGCGGGACCAACGTTCCCCAGCTCAATATAACAAGCGGGTTCGGTCAATAATCCGTATTATTATCTTGATTAAGGCGTGATATGGTCGCTACCTGGAGAGAGAGAGAGAAGAAAACACTCAGCGTGCGCTCTTGCAAGAATAGATTGGTTATTATTTTATCTAATCAGGATGGCTCCCACTGCTTTTTATCAAATCTTCCTTCAAACCCTAAAAGGAAAGACTAGCCGGGATTAATTACACACTACAAATTCGCCAATCTTTCAGCCAGGCCAGTGTCGGTACTTTTAGGGAGGTCCCCCGTGCTTTCGCACGAACCTAATTACAGTAAACCTCGTTTTCCCAGAGGCATAACCCCGTTGACACCTTTCTAGACACCTACTTGATCGGCTAATTATAATATGTAAAACTCTCCCAGGAGTAACTCTTACTCGCAGCGGGTATCGAGATCCAACTATCTCATAGAAGGTATGCAATCTCATTGCAAATTTCAACACTTGAAATTCCCAATAATATTTTACCCCTAGCATCCTATGACCTTGACGGAGGTCAACAAACCATAGGCTACTAGTCAAGTTCAACCCGTCATTTCTTGATCGAATTAAACCCACCCGCACGACCCTTGACGGAGGTCAACAAGGCTGCATGACTACCCTAACTCAATCTGCATCATATGCATAAACAGATAAATACTAGTTAGCTACCGCACACTACGCCTTGACGGAGGTCAACAAACGTAGCACGAATACTAAATAGGACTTATCTGAAATGACGGAGGGCTACGACAGGTTTTTCTGAAAACCTATTGCGTAATGAACTTGATATCGTTGTAGGATCGAATGAATTTTGAAATGGAGTGTTTTTGAGGCTTTTCTGGTTTTGCTAAAGGAGTCACTCCCGGTGAAGGGATCGTCGGTCCTTTCCTCGTCGAATGAGGTGCGGGATATATCATATATATCGCTGTGCAAAGCAAGAACTGTAGCTACCTGTTTTATTTTGAAATTCAATTCTACAACATCTTAGGTTTCTTTTATTTCATTAATCATATTAATGAAGTCCCATCATTTAAATTACCTAAACATCACAGATAAATACGACGTACACTTATGCCATCCGCATTCGCCTCGATGTCCCCTCGTGCACCGTTAGGTTAGGTAACTAACGGCAGAGCGGGGCAGGGCTAGCACGGGTGTAAAACATAAGTAACGTCTATATATAATATATCATATATACTATATACGGTATCTATCACAGAACATCACATGATCACATCACAGATATCGCAGCAGAAGAATCATATGAAATATTGGATATACTAGGACGTCCGTGTTTTCAATACGAGCCAGTATAAAACACGGATTCCACGGTCGCGATGAATAGCCAAACCCACACCCCTAGTCCCCTACGAGAGCGGCAAGCAACCCTACCAATTCTGGAGTTAGGAGACCCGGACTCGACTCCTCGAGTTGGTCTCCCACTGGACTCCAGAACCCGGTTACTTGTGCCCTCCTCCTTGGGTCTATCCTAGTGCGGAAAAGTAAATAATATACAAACGGTGACTACTTCCGTAACCTGGAAGTGCCCCAATAAAAGAATATTACATACAAGTTTTTACATGAATGAAAATGAAAAACACTCATCTTACATAAAAAAAACCCGGCTATTCAAACACGACGATCCAATATAACATATCCAGCAACACATAACATCACATGTCATCAACGTAAGTAAAAATGCGCATCCCAATTGTCGTTGACATATAGCAACGAAACCGGCGATATCACATATTACACTTACGGTCACAGAAAAGAAAGTGTAAAACTACAACAGTTGGAATCCACAACCACCTCAGATATCGCATGCCTGACCAAATGAATTACTTAGACATCGCATGCCTAACAATTATAAACCCCGCATTTTAGTCTCAAAATCGAAAACACTTTTCAATATTAAGTCGGGCAATTCAACAAGATTCCCGACATCCTGATCGAATGCTCGTCGCAAACTTCAGTAGACGGCCGCACCCCCGATACCTTCGACGAAGTGCACCAAGGCGGAACACCGCTACCGCGAGCACCCGAACGGATGCTTTCGGCGACGGGGTTCTCCTACAGTCACTTGGTCGGGGCTATAGAGTGAGGCTGTCTATTAAGTTTACCCGGCGAGTATCCGCGTACGCTACGTGATTGCGACGGACTTTTGATCACATCAAAATTCCGTGGCAACCGATCAAGTGAGACTAAACTGCTATGTTTATAACATTCATTCAGTTATCTCATAACTTCTTGTGAATTCCAATTATTGTATCACATTCCGGATAAATAGAAAATGTTAAACTTTCCGATCGAACAATCGAACACCCAAGTTTTCCCGAAACAGGTCAACACATGAAATAAGTCTAACAACATTCAGTTCGTGCCTCAGTACCAACGGTCCAGCCGTAGAAGGGTCAAGCCAACGCCTCATATGTGGCATGCCGTACTGCCCCAAACCCGAAGGTTCAAAGGGCAGTTCAAGACGGTCACATAATCGAGTTAAGGTTTGTTGTCTTCTAGAGGGTCCATCGCGTTACTTGCACTACTTAGAACATCGTTAAACTACGGAAAAATCCAACACTTGGAAATTTCCCGGCAGGGGAAAAAGTGGGTATTTATATCCGGTCGAACTTTTTAACATATTCTAAAATTTATCCGGAAAGCCACACAGACAAAATTTGATACTCCGATCGATACACCGAATCCCCAAAACAATCCCAGAAAATTCAACTCTTGAATAAATATTAAAAAATCCCAGAAAATCCAGCACCAGAAACCATGAATTACTGTACAAAAATTATAGGACAATTCAATAATAGAGCCGCGGAACCGCCGCATAAGCAGGGCTTATGCCGCGGTTCCGCCGCGCTGTGGAAGCTTCAATGGAAAAATTTTATATCGTAATTCTTATTTTTTCCTGCTGAATTTTTTACGAATTTTTAATTTGGAAAAATCCACGCTTTCAGAAAACGTCCAGAGAGCACATTTGAGTTGGGGTTTCGGGTTCGTTCGGGTTTCAAACTTCGTCTGGACTTCGCCTAAGGCTCTAGCTAGGCTCTGATACCACTGTAGGGTTCCTAGGCACCCTAATGAGGTCTCACAAGGCATCAACCATGCCAATTTCAAAAATACGGTGCCGAGAAACCCTAGTGCGGATCGTTGGCTAGAAAACTAGGCGAAACAAAACTAGTTAACAACTTTAACTATAAGGAAACGGAAATACAACCTTTGTAGATCCGGTGCTCCACCTCCATAGCTCCGTAACAAAGTCCCCTCGCTGTCCAAATGAATTCCCGGGCTCTAGCGTCGGCTTCGTCGGAGAATAGGCGAGCTAGGTCGTCGATGTCCATGCCGAAGATGATCTACGTCGAAGCATCGCAAGATCAAGCTCTCACTTCACCAAGTCATGAAACTTGTGAAGAAAACACACTCTACTACTTGGCAAGAGGTAGAGGATGAAGAAATAGGAAGTGGGTAGACTTTAGAATTGGATTTCTCACTCATTTTCATCAATCACCATTGATGAAGTAAGATTTTCTTCCTTGAAGAAGATGAAGAAGAAGAAGCTAATTGTTATGATGAGTTAATTAAAAAAGAATAGAAAAACAATACTTATCATAATTCTAACTATGGTTATGTGTAGAGAATTGACCAAGGTTAAAGGAATGGTTAGGGTTAAGGATAAGATAAGAATGGTGGACAAAGTCAAAGCTTCATGAAGCTTCAACTAAACAACAAATAAAGCCACCATTCTTTTCTATTTTCCATTTATTTTCCAAAATGAATAAATAGATAAATAAATGAGAAAAGGAAATAAAACCCTAATCATAATTTTAACCATGATTTAATTCTATACACTTAACCAAGTAAACATGTATCATCAAACATGATACAATCAAGTGCACAAAAAGTATATCACATATACAATGTGCACATCCGAGTGAGAAAATCCATTTAAAGTGAACCGATACTAGTTAACACAAAGTAATATATCAAATAAATAATTATACATTAAATCATTAAATCAACACTTGATTTAACGATCCGGTCATATCGCATATAACCGACTAGTATCCAATGTATCGGCTTATCGAATCAACCCTCGATTCGATAACTAGGTTATATCGCATATAACCATTCGACACATTCATCACGAGAATAGAATACGGTATCACATACATGCATTATTCTCGGTCCCGCACATATCTCATATGCGCTCCTATTTCGTTTCGCTTGAGCCAGGAAACCTCTATGTAGGACTCTAAAGACTCGTCAATACGCCGGCAGCAGGTGATGATCATATCAAACACCCACAAGCTGCAAGCGGTCTGCTAAACGTAACGGCCACCCGGGTATTGAGCGATCTGAAGATCGACGAGCAAGCCCGCTCACACTCCAGTGAATCCAACCAGTAACACTACCGTACAGTCCGGTCTGATCGTCTGATATGTCGCATATCTTGCCTAGGGGTGGTAAACGTCAGACCCCAATAGCTCGATAAGTCGTGTCGATATGAGGTCCATAACATTTCGAGAAACGACTGGTAACACTTACCAGTAAATCTCAGCAACCCTGGCCAGGGATTTCCTGTTATAGCCAATCGAACACAGCGCAACATCAACTCCCTATACCGGGAGAGACGAAACCCCTCCTATCGCTCATTGTCTCCATGTGACTCGGGACTGTACCCAAAAACCACCGTTTTGCACGCTCTCTTGGACGTGGTAAGATGTAAATCAAAGCACAGTGGGAACCACACAAGACTCTATGACGATCTCGGGTCAACAGACTACTCTGTACCAGTGTCACCAGAGAACTGCCATCTGACGTAAGGTATAATACCATCTAGGAGTTCTCGGCGAGTCCGTCCAGTGTACCCAGTCTCTACTGAGCACCCGTATATCATCTCCGATGTCAAACACCAATGGATATGGGATCATCCATCGCCCATCTGTATGGGTCGAGAAGGTATACGCTAGTCTACTATGGTATATCGATGCCCCGTCTCGATACACCCACGACTAGGGACTTTGAAGGATGTACTTATGGACTACCATGTCCCCACTAGTATGATCCGCATCATAGTCCAGGTAGTCAAGTACAGATCCTAAGGGCTTTACCAACATGTAACAGAGAGACAATCAGTATACACGTTAAGGTAAAGAGTGACCAGATAGCATACTATCATGTCGAGCAAGAAAGTCTTCCCTATATATGTCCCAGCATCCACTACAATATACATCCAATGTACAGTAATGGCCTCTAGGGCATACATATAACTAACATGAAGTTCTTTCAAGAACTTCCTCATCCAGACAGCTTCTTTTGCGGCATCAGATGCAGCGATGTATTCTGCTTCCATCGTCGAGTCTGCAACGGTTTCCTGTTTGGAACTCTTCCAACACACCGCCCCTCCATTGAGGGTAAAGACAAAACCCGACATGGACTTGGAATCATCCTTGTCACTCTGGAAGCTGGAGTCAGCAAAGGCCTCGATCTGGAGGTCTTTTCCGCCATACACCAAGAACATCTCCTTAGTCCTTCTCAGGTACTTGAGAATGTTCTTTACCGCTATCCAGTGTTTCTCCCCAGGGTTTGACTGATACCGGCTTACCACACTCAGTACATAAGCTACATCCGGTCTCGTACACAACATCGCATACATTATAGAGCCTACCGCAGAAGCGTAGGGTATAATAGACATGCGATCCCTCTCCAAATCAGTCTTGGGAGACATCTCTTTAGAGAGGGTGATTCCGTGACAAGCCGGTAGATTACCGCGCTTGGAATCTTCCATACTCAATCTTTTCAGTATGGTGTCGATGTACCTGGACTGTGAAAGTCCTAATATCCTCTTGGATCTATCACGATGGATCCGGATCCCCAGGATGTATGAGGCATCACCCAGGTCTTTCATGGAGAACCTGTGTGACAAGAAACCCTTGACAGATTGTAGCATAGGAATGTCATTTCCTATTAAGAGAATGTCATCCACGTATAAAACGAGGAATACAACAGTTCTCGCTTTATAGGTCTCAACCTGTCCATCTACACCAATCTTCCTTTTGAAGATCCACTTGCATCCTACGGGTTTTACCCCGTCTGGAGCAATGTCCAACGTCCATACTTTGTTGGTGTATATGGACTCTATTTCGGTCCGCATTGCATCCAGCCATTTTACCGAGTCAACGCTCTGAACGGCCTGCTGGAAGCTAGTAGGCTCATCATAATCTATGATGCAATCCTCTCTATCCCCGTCTATGAGAAAACCATAGTATCTCTCGGGCGGATGAGACTGCCTACTACTTCTGCGGATCGGCGTAGGAATGTCCTGTTCTTTTGAACCCTCTGGTTCTACTAAGCTTTCAGTAATAGCTCGTGGTTCTGGAATTTCTTCCAGTTCTATTGCGTTCCTACTTATCTGATTTTCCAAAAATTCAGTTTCCAAGAAGTGGGCATGACGAGAAACATAAATCTTTTGTTCCTCTTTGCAATAGAAGAAATATCCCTTGGAGTTCTTTGGATATCCCACAAACTTGCACTGTACTGAGCGTGCCTCGAGCTTGTCCGCATGCTGCTTTTTGACAAAAACCGGACATCCCCATGTCTTAATGTGATTAAGATAGGGTCTCTTCCCACACCACATCTCATATGGTGTAGTAGGCACAGTCTTAGTTGGAACTCGGTTCAAAAGGTATGCAGCTGATTCCAGTGCATATCCCAAGAATGATCGCGGCAACTCAGCGTTACTCATCATGGACCGTACCATATCCAATAGGGTTCGGTTCCGTCTCTCCAATACACCGTTATGTTGCGAAGTGTATGGAGGAGTAAGCTGAGAGAGAATTCCGTTCTCTTTTAAATAGTCCAGGAACTCGGCACTCAAGTATTCTCCACCTCGATCCGATCTTAGAATCTTGATACTTTTGCCGGTTTGTTTTTCTACTTCATTCTTATATTCCTGGAATTTTCCAAAGGCTTCGGACTTATGTTTCATTAAGAAGACATAACCGTACCTTGAAAAGTCATCCGTAAAAGTAATGAAGTAAGAATAACCACTTTGCGCATGTGTAGACATTGGACCGCACACGTCGCTGTGTACGAGTCCCAAGAGCTCGCTCGCCCTTACTCCGTGTCCAGTGAACGGAGTCTTCGTCATCTTTCCTTTGAGACAGGATTGACAAGTGGCATACGATTGATATTCGAACGGATTCAAATATCCTTCTGTATGTAACTTCGTCAACCTTCTCTCATTGATGTGACCCAGTCTACAATGCCATAAGAAAGTCTGATTTATTTCCGGAGACTTTCTTTTGTGTGTATTCTGGACATTGAAAATCTGTGGTTGGTTTAATACGTATATACCATTGCTCAATGTACCTGACCCAATCAGAACTTGATTAAGGTGAATGTTTACAACATTGCTTACAAACGCAAATTCATAACCTTCTTTAGAAACCAAAGATACAGAAATGATATTACAAGTTGCGTTGGGTACAAAAAAGAAATTACGCAAAACCAAAACATGTCTATCTGACATTCCCAGGTGATAGTCCCCCACGGACTCAGCATCCATGCTAGCTCCGTTTGCAACTTTGAGGGTCATGTCACCTGCCTTCAAAAACCTACGGTTTCTCAACGCCTGCAAAGAATTACAGATATGAGATCCTGATCCGGTATCCAATACCCAGGAAGTAGAGTTTATTGAAAAACAGTTTTCAATAACATACACACCTGAAGCTGAAGCCGCAACATGCTTCAGTTCCTGTGTTCTGGCTTTCCAAGCCCTGCAATCATTCTTCCAGTGTCCCTTCTTATAACAATATAAGCATTCTTCTTTATCCACAAGCTGCCCCGCTTTCTTTGTTGCTTTTGCTTTTGCTTTTTCCTTCGTATCCACTTTACTAACACCGCCCCTTGGTTTGGCGGGGGCTTTCTTCTTCTTTCCCTTGGCTTTGGCTTTGGCCTTGGACCTAGAAGAGGAAGATCCTCCTACAAACAAAGTGGATGTTTTCCTACCTTTCTGTAAGGTGCCCTCTGCGCTCCTCAGCATGTTGAGGAGTTCTGAAAGTTCAACTTCCTTTTCTTGTAAGTTGAAGTTCAGGATAAACTGGGCGTAAGTGGAAGGAAGGGACTGGAGAATCAAGTCCGTATAGAGCTCATTCTCCAACGTGGTCCCAAGGTCCGCGAGCTCTTCAATGTAGCCAATCATCTTAAGCACGTGTTCCGCTACCGATGATCCGACGGCCAACCTTGCCGAAAATAACTTCTTCGACACTTCGTATCTTGCGATACGAGACTGCTCTCCATACAGTTCTTTTGTATGGAGAAATATGGATTCGAGGTCCATATTCTCGTGCCTTCTCTGATGTTCATTGTCCATAGAGGCAAGCACGAGGCACTTGGCCTTCGCGCAATCGATTTCCCAGGTCTTACGGATTTCCTTATCCGCGACGCTGGTTTTGGGACCTGGGACAGGGGGAGCTTTGGTGGTAAGAAGATACCCCAGCTTGTCGTAAGTGATTGCCATCTTGACATTCCTGAGCCAATCTTTATAGTTTGGCCCTGTCAGTATGTTTTTATCTAGAAGTAACTTAAGTCCAGTCATGTCGATTGGTCGCTGCAATTAGGAGAGAGAGAAGAAACACTCAGCACGATGCTCTTGCAAGTTTAGAATGGTTTTTAGTTTGTCTAAACAGGATGGCTCCCACTGTTTCTCGAATCCCTCCTCAAACCAAAAAGGAAGAATTAGTCAGGATCAATCTCACCGTACAATACTTGCTTAACCTTTCAGCCAGGCTAGTGTCGGTACTTCGAGAGAGGTTTTCCAACGCTTTCGCGAAGTTCCTTAATTAAATAACCTCTTTTCCCTGTGGGCGTAGCCCCGCTAACACCTTTCTAGACACCTACTTGGTTTATAGCATTGATCGTTAAGTGAGAAATTTCCCGAGGAGTAGCATATACTCACAGTAGGATCGGGATCCAAATATCATCGCGTGACGAAACTGAAGGAATCCTACCAGAATCATCACACTCCAAATGGTATGCAACACTAGCAAGTTTCAGTTCTTTTGAAACTCCCGATGTGGATTTTTGCCCCATGTTCTTATGACCTTGACTTTGGCCAACAAATCATAAGTCACATGTCAAGTTCTACCCGTCATTCTCCAGGTTAATTTGAGCCCACCCGCACATACCCTTGACTTTGGCCAACAAGGTAGAACGACTGCCCCAAACCAACACATCTATCTATGCTGCACATGAATACCCAATAGCTACCAATCACTATGCCTTGACTTTGGCCAACAAACATAGCTTGAATACTATTGACCATTCATGTGAAACGACGGAGGGCTACGAATGGTTTTGGCGAAACCGTGAACGTAGTGAACTTGATATAATCGATGGAACGAGATAGCTTTCAAAAGGAGTGGTTCATGCTCCGCATTTAAAAGTTTGGTTTTGAAAAGAACCGAGTGGTTTTTCAAAGTGTTCCAACGACTTTTACTTGGTTTATTTTCTTGCATTAGTTCTTTTAATGCGTGATATTCTTGCATTAGTTCTTTTAATGTGTCCCATCATTTAATCCTACCATTGCAGAGAACAACCAAAATATGACGTACGCTTATGCCATTCGCATTCGCCACAGGGCCCCGTCATTACCCGTTAGGTTACTTAACTAACGACAGAGCGGGGGCTGGGCTAGCGCGGCTGTAAAACATAAGCAACGCCTAAATAATATCATATATAGATATATAGCAATGATAGCCATTTCAGATCACAGATGAACACATTGGATATACTAGAAATCCGCAATTCGCACGAGCCTGTAACGAAAAGCAGATTACACGGTCACGGTGAATAGCCAATACCCCACCCAAGACCCCTACGGGTGCGGCAAACTACCCGCCAAGTACCCGAAGCGAAGCAACCTCCCTCAACTCCGTGAGTAGGCCACTCGGCACTTCGGCATACCCGGTAGTTTGTGCACCCCCTCCATGGGTCTATCCTAGGAGCAAAAACAGTAAAAAGAAATTATACAATGACAGCTACAACCCCGACCCGGTTGTGCGGCCATACAAATAATTATTACATCAATTTACAAGTTTACATGAATTGAAAAAAAAGAAAACTCTCGTCTCACAAACCCGGCTATTCACCCGCGACAATCCAATGAATTCATATACACATTCCAATGACATTACAGATCACAGATTTGTATAACCCCCACTAATCGACATATAGCGATTAGCAGACGTTCAATACAAATATCACATCACAGATAAAAACCCGTCAGCTTAAGTCTTTAGAAGTTCGATCAAAAATACGGATTTTTAGGCCCCAAACACAAAATTTTCGTTCTGGAAAATCTGGGCTGAAAAGACATATTTCAAAAATCCCAAAACAACCCCAGAAATACACTGCACAAAGTTTGGACCTCGGCCGAGTCAACTCGGCCGCAGAACCGCGGTGGGAGCGTGCTCCCGCCGCTTTTCCGCGGCGCTTTGATCGGTTCGTGGGACCAAATTTTGTGGTTATTTAATAAAAAGCCTGAGCCGATTTTTAAGATGAAATTTATAAATTTTTGAACAGAAAAAAAATCGGCAGAAACTTGACATATCGGGTTCGTTTTGTTACTTTTTCTTTGATCGATCTTCTAGTTACTTTGCTAACCTATTAGATAGAGTTTAACTAGGCTCTAATACCACTGTAAGTCCATGCTACCTCTCCCGGTACTTTTGAGCATGCGGAATATGGTGAAAAACAATTTTCTAGAGGCGGTAACATGGACTCAAAACCGGATCTTTGTTAAACATCTAACTAACAACCTAACTAGGAGTTGTTAACTACTCGGTTAGGGGGTTATACCTTTCTTTCTTAAACTCCTTCGTCTTCAAACCTCGATGGTTGTCCGGATCGGCTTCACCCCGTCGTCTCCTTGCGCCGAAGATCGATCCACCTGAAAGTTTCTACCTTTGGCTTCTTCTTCGAACTTTGAAGAAACTAGTTCACTCGGTTTGCTAAACCTTGTGAACTACAGTGAGTAGAGGAGAGTGTGTTGGGATTTTTCTCTATGGTTCTTGGTTCTCAACTCATGAGACAAGTGAACCATAGACTAGAGAGAGGGAAAGCAAGAGGAAGAAGATAAGAGCTCAAGAACACAAGAGAGAGAAAGGAAATTAAAAAAAGTGAGCAAGACTTTTCTCTCTTGGCTCTCATAATCCAAAACCATCATAACCCATAATAGCAATCAAGTATTAGTGATGGTTTAAGCTACAATAGCCATATCATTTCATGCACTCATTTTGCACAAGAGAACAAGCAAGCAAAAGTTTTTGCCATGAAATGATAGCCATTGTCATCATGATGGCAACTAGTCCAACCTAGTCAACCGGTCAACAAAGTCAACAAGTCAACAAAGTCAACCCCTCAACAACCATGTCACTATAATACTTAATTAATATTATTGTTAATTACATATCATATTCTCATTAGGGTTGAGCAAAGAGTCAATAGTCAACAGTCAACGGTCAACAACCCTAATGAGAATCCTCTGCCTCTGTCTCTCCGTCAACTGTGCATACACACCCGCATCCGCGTTCCGAGGAACACGAATACATACTGGATAAAACCAATCCCAAAACGTACACTAGGATCTGGCTTAAACCAAAGCCCGCTAGTGTTAACTGTCCGGACACTAAACGTGCACAAGTGCACGGATGTGACCGAACCCTGTCGCAAAACCATGCGACCTGTCGCAAAACCATGCGACCTCTGCTCTTTTGCCTAAAGGCGAATAGCTTTCTATGTGGGACTCTAAAGACTCGACACTACGCTGGCAGTAGGTTTAACCACAGACCGCAAGCGGCACTAGCTGTGCGTAACGGTCCCCAGGTAGATGCCGACAAGAAGACTGACGAGGTGAAACCCATCTGAACTCCTACTGAGCCTAAATGTGACAGTCTCCGTACAGTCCGGTCTGTTCGTCTGATACATCGCATGGCGGGCCTAGGGGGCGGTAAACGTCAGTGCCCTAATAGCGGTACAAGTCGTGTCGGAGTGAAGCCCAATACACCCTGAGATAACACTGGAAGCCTACCAGTATATCTCGCTTGCCCTGGCCAGAGACTACTCGTGTAATGGCTCTCATAGACACAGCGCGATGTCAACCCCCAATACCGGGAGAGACGAATCCTGTCTAACCGTCACTGTCTCCAAGTACTTCGGGACTGCACCCAAAAACTACCTGTTTGCACGACTCCTTTGAGCCGTGGTAGGGTAGTAATCAAAGTGCAGTGGGAACACACTCGAGGCGAAGTGACAGTGTCAAGTCAGCGGACTAAGCTGTACTCATGTCACCTGGGAACTGATAACTGACGATAGGTATAGTACCAACCAACAGTTCCCGATGAGTCCTGTCCAGTGTACTCGTAACCTAACGAGCACCCGCATACTATCTCGAGTACGACGTACTGATGGCTGTGGGACAGACCATCTCCCGCACTGGGATGAGAAGCGCATACGGTAGTCTACTCCGGAGTATCGATGCCCTGTCTCGATAGTCCTGCGACTAGGGACCTGCATAAGGATGTGCTTATAGATTACCCAGCCCCCACTAGTGTGACTGCCATCACAACGCTGGTAATCAAGCAAAGATCCTAAGGGCTCCACTAATGTGTATAGGTGATATACTAAAATAAACACATGTACACTTTGAAGTAGAAACAAACCAAGTAGCATACTACTATTTTGAGCAAGATTGTATATACAAGGTGAATATCCCAAGCTTCCATTAAGTAATATACAAACTAGTATGATACAGTAATGGCCTCTAGGGCATATACACTAACAGAGTACACCGGACAGGACTCGCCGGGAATATGCTAGTTGGGATTATACCAAACGTCAGATAGCTGTTCCCTGGTGACATGTGTACATGTTAGTTCATCGACCTGAGATCGTCATTTGTCTCGTGTGAGTTCCCACTGTACTTTGATTACTTCCCTACCACGGCTCAAAGGAGTCGTGCAAACAGGTTTTAGTTGGGCACAGTCCCGAGCCACATGGAGGCAGTAAGCGGATCTGCAGGGGTTCGTCTCTCCCGGTATTAGGGGTGAGGTCGCGCTGTGTCTAGGAGAGCCATTACACGAAGTCCTTGGCCAAGGCAGGAGATTTACTGGTAGGTAGTCCAGTAGTATCTCAGGGTGTTCTGGGCTACACTCCGACACGACTTGTACCGCTTTTGGGGGTCTGACTTTTACCAACCCCTAGGCCCGCCATGCGATGCTCATAGACGAACGGACTGGACTGTACGGATATTGTCACAGACAGGCTCAGTAGGGTGTCAGGATAAGTTCTCTCATCGACATCCCTTTTTGTCAATACCTGCTAGCCCGTTACGTATGGCTAATACCTCTGACGTGCTAGTGGTTAAATCCACAGCCAAAGTATTGACGAGTATTTAGAGTCCCCCACAGACAGTTTCTCAAGTTTCGGGCGAAACGATGTAGAGGGCGTATGGAGATATGGCAGGGTTCGATCATATACGTGCGGTATTGCACGGATCATGATCGGACGGATAATAATAGTGGGCTTTAGTTTAAGCCAGATCCTAGTATTGTACAGTGTAGATTTTGTCTCTTTTCATTTGTATTCAGTGGGAATACAAATGCGGGTATGTATATACAGTCGCGGGGTATTCTTGTAATTTATTACGGGGTCAGTTTTTTGGAGTTGCCAGTTTGCTTTCCGTTTCGGCCATTTTCCTTTGTTTCTTTCCTTGGCTGAAAAATGGTGGAGGAGGGCTAATTTGCAAATGTGCAAATTAGCATTGTGGAGGGTGTTTCTTGTAATTGGTAGTTTCATGATGGTTCCACCATACATTGACTTCTTTTGATTCATCATGGTTTTGACTTTTGAGTTGTGATGGTTGTTGATGATGTGACTTGGTTGTGATGATTATTCATCATGATAACCTTTTCTCTCTCTTGCATTATGTGAGGGCTCACTCATTTTTCATATTGATTCTCTCCACTCTTTCACATTCCTCATGGAGAGGCCGGCCACACTTAGGGAAGGGTTGTCCCAATTTTTTGGGAGTGGTTTTTCATCTCATTTGCTTGTAAAAATCCCCTTGGTTCATCTCCAAAGGATATCTCATTCCTCCACCAATACAAGGCAACTTCTAGTAACCCCATCGAGACAAAAGAGTTCTACACTTCATCTACAGCATTTCTTGGACACGTCGACTCGCCAACTTCGTGCCCGAGTTGCCTCGGTCCAGAGGTGGGAGCCCGTAAAAGAACCCGGCGATGTGGTGCCCTTCCGACGAGGAGATGAAGACTGGAGATTCCGCGGGGAGATCGGGACGACGACGAGAAGACCGAAGGACACGGATCGCTCGGTATATCTCTCTACCCCTTCTCTTGTTAGCTAGGAGTAGGTTAATGGCCCGATCCGGGATTTTAGTGCGCGGTGGTGCCGGTTTACAAGCTTTGTAAAAGTATCATTTCCGCATTTTGGCCTCGTTCAGACGGCTGGGGCGCCGCCGTGCACTTACACTGGTATCAGAGCCATGCCATTAACCTAGTCTAGCTTGCTCTAACGTGTTTATAAGTTTGATCGAACGGATTTTCAAAAAAACCGCGTTTCCATGTCAAGTTTCTGTCGAATTTTTCCAGTTCTTTAAAAATTATTTGGTACATTGTAAAAATACGTGCAGGGTTTTTTATGCATTCTGTGAAAATTTGGTAGGCTGAAGTTACTGTAGCGCGGCGGATCAGCGGCCAAAACCACGTTTTGGCCGCGGATCCGCCGCCGAATTTTGGCTTCATTGCATCAAATTTTTACAGTGGCTTTCTGACATGGAAATAGGGTTTCTGGTATATTCTTTTTGGGCCCAGATGTTTTTGAATGCTACAGTTGTGCTTGGGGCCCACTTCGGGAAATTTAGTCGATCGAAAATTTTAAACTTGTTAGTTCACAGTATTTACATTATATCTGCGACCGTGAATGTCATTTGATCGGTAAATCCTGTCTAACTGCTATAACCCTTTTAAACGGATTTGCGAACTTGACATTCACGTTGATGTTCTGTGTTGTACTGTGTTGTTGCGGATTTGTCGTGGTGGATAGCCTGGATGCAATGTTAGTACAGTTTTGTTTTATATGTACATTTGATATTGCGGGGCGAGCGTCCGACATGTGGATTGCCGTCACTGCCTGTTTGTATATTATTCTTTTGGGGCACGACCGGGCTGAGGTCGATATACCCGTTGTATGTATATTTTACTTTCTGTACTAGGATTACCCCACGGAGGGGTGCACGGATAGCCGGGTTCTAGAGGGCAACGGGCCCGCATCTCATGGCGTTGAGATGGAAGGGGCTTCACTCTAGAATTGGCGGGCTATTCGCCGCACTCATAGAGGGTACAGGTTGACCCAAGGAGGGGTGCCCAAGTTACCGGATTCCGTAAAGTGCTGGGTGGTCCATTCACATTGCTGAAGGGGGTTGTCTCGCTTCAGGTTTTGGCGGGTGACTTGCCGCGCCCGTGGGGGTCTAGGATTTTCATTGCACAGGCTATCCACATGACCAGGGGAACGTCGGGTTTCAGTAGCGGCTCTATGAAACCCGGGGATCCCAGATATCTGTATTGTTCTGTGATGCTTATTACATTTCTGCGATGTTTCATTTTATCACTCCTTGAGCGAATATTATATATTGATATATATACTAGTAGATGTTGTATATGTTTTGCATCCGCGCTAGTCCAGTCCCCGCTCTGTCGTTAGTTAAGTAACCTAACGGGTGATGACGGGACCTAGTGGCGAATGCGGATGGCATATACGTACATCATTATTTTCGTTCTTTATTGGTGTGATCAATTGATGGGACTGCATTGATTCGGATCAATGCAAGCTAAACAAACCTATTCTGATGTTGTTGGAACAACTTTTCAAAAAGCTGTTATTGCAAGGACGTTCTCTTTTGTTTTGCATAGTGGTATTCGGTTATGAATATCCAGCACCTCAGTCGACGAGGCAAGGGCCGAGATCCCTTCACCAGGAGTGACCCCTTGGACAGAAGTTTGCGTCAGGGTAATAACTTCACTATAGCCGATTTCCTTTTGCTTTGCATCGTGGTATTCAGTTGGAATATCCTACACCTCATTCTACGGGGAAAGAGCCGAGATCCCTTCACCGGGAGTGACCTCTTTAGCAAAGGTTTTCGTCACTATATTTTTATAAAAAGCTATCCGGTTCCTTCAACGATATCAAGTTCATTACGTTAAAGGTTTTTCGCCAAAAACCATTCGTAGCCCTCCGTCATTTCATATGAATAGTCAATAGTATTCAAGCTGTGTTTGTTGGTCAAAGTCAAGGCACAGTGATTGGTAGCTATTGGATATTCATATGCAGCATAGATAGATGCGTTGGTTTGGGACAGTCGTACTACCTTGTTAGCCAAAGTCAAGGGTAGGTACGGGTGGGTTCAAATTAACCTGGAGAATGACGGGTAGAACTTGACATGTGACTTATGATTTGTTGGCCAAAGTCAAGGTCATAAGAGCATGAGGCAAAAATCATATCGGGAGTTTCTAAAGAAACTGAAACTTGCCAGGTATGCGCATACCTTCTGGAGTATGATAGCGTGAGTGGATTCCATCACGTTAGCATGCGATGATAGTTGGATCCTAATTCCCACTGATGAGTTGGTTTACTCCTCGGGTGATCCCGACTAATTCTTCTTTCAGGTTTGGAGGAGAATTTGACGTTACAGTGGGAGGTTTCCTGATTAGATAAATTGGTAACCATTCTGATTTAGGTTAGAGTGCACGCTGAGTGTTTCTTTTCTCTCTCTCTTTGGCAGCGACCATTGACCCGACCCTAGACTATGACTCAGAGACCAAATTTAACCGAACCTTCTTAAAAACACTGGCTTTAGATTGTCAGAGTTGCAAACCTCATTGCCACTCCTACTTTTACCCTTTTTCTCCAGAACACCCCGTATTACTACGAACGTCCACTTCCATTGGATAAAACCATCGTATGGTTATATACGAACTCGAAGGAATTTATTCGAGGATGGTTTCCGGTTCTGGAGAAAACGAATAAGACTATTCAGTTGTCTTTTCCTTTTACCTTCTCTCAGGTTGCGAGTACTCCTTGGTTTAGGAGATAGTACACCCGTTACGCCTATCGGATAGTCTTCTTCCAAACCATAGGAAGGTGCCGACCGGTAGGGAATGAAGAAAACCAATTAGCCTAACGATGGTGTACAGAAGGTATTATGTAAAGACAAATAAAGGGATTAGAAGGAGGGCAAAGTAAATTGCGACTGCTATTCACGACCAAACCAAGTATTTCATTACCACTCCTACTTCACCTTTGTATTTCTCCAGAACACTCTGTATCACTACGAAGATCCACAGTTATTTGGATGCTCCATCGTATGGTTATATACGAACTCAAAAGGAACTTGTTCCAGTTCGGGGATGGATTCTAGTTTAGGAGAAATAGGAATAAGGTTTATTCGGTTGTCTTTTATCTTCACCTTCTCTCGCATTGCGAGTGTTCCTAGGATTAGGACAGTACACCCATTATGCTTATTGGATAGTCTTCTTCCAAACCATAGGCTGGTGCCGAAAGGTAGAGAAGGAAGAAAACCATTTAGCCTAAGAAGGGTGTACAGAAGGTAACGACTAAAGACATATAAAGGGATTTGGAGAGGTGGCAAAGAAATATACGGTTAAAGTTGTGAATCTGGATAATGGAAGAGGCATTACTAGGAATACCCGGATACCCCCACGAAATATTTCAATGTTTCAGTTTCACTGTGTACTGTTAAAAGAAAACTGATTTCCCAATTAGACTCTTGCTCCAGGGTATGTATTTACCAGGTATGATTCTCACATCTGTATGGTTTTACAGATGATGAGTGGGAGTAAGTTATTGGGAATTAGGTGATCGTCCTCATTATATCGGAATTCGTTGTACTTAGTGATATTTGAGGAAATCGCCTGGGCTGTTTGCCGGACGGCAAACATTTGGTTTTGAATATCCGTCCAAATGCACCAATTTCAAATTGATATATCTGTACGTCTATTTTTATAGAGTGAGATATAACTTTTTGAAATTATGTCGATGACATTTGTTAGGTTTACCTAGCACCCTATGAAAGGTTTGGAAGCATCACATGTCTCAAAGATTAAATTTTTAGAGTGCTAAGTGAACAAACAAAGAATCAATCCTAGAAAATTAGGGTTTCATAACTATAATCAACATCACAAGCAACAAAGACTAGGGTTTTGAGAGTACAACCTTTGTAGCTCCCTACGCTAGACTCCTTGGCCACTTGAGGGTTGGAGATGGGTTAGCTTGAGGTCTTCTAGTGTCCACGACGATCCACCCGAAGCTCCTTTGTCCAAGCTTGCAACTTCACTTGATCAAGAGAAAGAAATAAAGCTAACACTCTAAACAAGTGGGCAAGACTTGTGTAGAATGATGTTGTGGTGGCTTTTCTCACTTCAAAATCCTAACTTGGTGAGTAATTTTCTCACTAGAGAAATCTAGAGAGCAAAAGAAGAAGGAGGAAGAAGATGATGGCCTTTTTAGAACAAGAGAAAAGATAATCTCCTTTTGAAAAATAGAAAATATATGTATATATATTTTCCATTTCTCATCTCAAACCATGGTTAAATAATAAAGATATTATTGAATTTGAGTTAAAACACAAAAGGAAAGTTAATCCATGGTTAAAAGGTGGGTGAGCATGGTTAGGTCAAAGAAGAGTGTAGAAACTAATCCATGAATTACCATTTTCCTTTTTCTTTTGTTTTAACACAAATAGAAATAATAATCCATATTATTAAACCAAGGTGTGAGTCTTATATTGCCACCATCTTCTATGTATATACAACCATGAAGGATGATGTATGTATGTATGTGTGTGCATGCACATCCATATGTGCATGAATCAAGAAAGAATGCACACATGCATGCATACATCCAAAAAATACAAGAAAGGATTTCTAGTGAGAAACTAATGGTTAAGTGATAAATCAACACTTGATTTATCAATCCGGCCATATCACATACGACCCAACCAAAAGCAAGCCGCCCGATTAATATACGGTATCTTATACGCGCATTTTAACCGGGTCCATGCGCATATCGCATACGCGCACCACAACATTTCGCCTGGACTAGGTAACTCCTTTATGGGACTCTAAGACTCGTCAATACGCCGGCAGTGGGTGATGATCATATCAAGCACCCCCAAGCCGCAAGCGGTCAGCTAAACGTAACGGCCACCCGGTTATTGAGCGATCAGAAGAAAACAAGCGAACCTGCTACAACTCCCGTCGAGCCAACCGGCAACACTACCGTAAAGTCCGGTCTCTTCGTCAAATATGCTGCATATCGAGCCTAAGGATGGTCACGTCGACCCCAATAACTCAATAAGTCGTGCCGGTGAATGGTCTATAACAGATCGAGAAACTACTGATAACGCTTATCAGTAAATCTCAGCAGCCCTGGCCAGGGACTTACTGATATAACCAGTCGAGCACAGCACAGCATCAACTCCCAATACCAGGAGAGACGAAACCCCTCCTATCGCTCATCGCCTTCGTGTGTCTCGGGACTGTACCCAACGGCCACCTGTTTGCACGACTCAGTAGAGCCGTGGTAGGGTGGTAATCAAAGTACAGTGGGAGAGCACACAAGACTCTATGACGATCTCGGGTCTACAGACTAACCTGCACCAGTGTCACCTGAGACCTGCTATCCGACGATAAATATAATTCCATATAGGAGTTCTCGGTGAGTCCGTCCAGTGTACCCAGTCACCACTGAGCACCCGTTTATGATCTCGATGTCAAACATCGATGAATGTGGGAACATTCATCGCCCATCGTATGGGTCTAGTATCATATACGCTAGTCTACTCTGGTATATCAATGCCCCGTCTCGATATACCTACGACTAGGGACATTCCAGGATATGCTTATAAACTACAGATGTCCCACTAGTATGATCTCCATCATAATCACAGTAGTCAAGCCGATATCCTCAGGGCTTTATCAGCATGTATGAATGAATAAAAGCATGATCAAATCAACATGTCAGATAAAGAAGAACCAGATAGCATACTATCATGTCGAGCAAGAATGTACACTGAATATATATATACATGTACAGATACATCCACTATCATATAATGGCCTCTAGGGCATACATATATCCAACAATCTCCCACTTGCACTAAGGCCAGTTATTGGCGTATCTCATACCCAACATCTCAAAAAGTCGCTCATGCTGCGGCTGAGGGAGGGCCTTGGTGAATGGATCCGCGGAATTATTCTTTGTGTCTACTCTCCTAATCTCGACCTCGCGGCGATCTACAATCTCCCGGATCAAATGAAAACGCCTCAGGATGTGTCTGGACCGCTGATGGGACCTGGGCTCCTTGGCTAACGCCATAGCCCTATTATTATCATAATACAATAGTAATGGATCAATAATGGTTGGAACTACTCCTAGCTCCGAGACGAACATCTTCATCCAGACAGTTTCCTTGGCGGCATCATTTGCAGCAATGTACTCAGCCTCCATCGTAGAGTCTGCAACGGTATCCTGTTTGGAACTCTTCCAACTTACCGCCCCTCCATTGAGGGTAAACACAAACCCAGAGATAGATTTGCTATCGTCCTTATCGCTCTGGAAGCTCGAATCGGTAAAGGCCTCCATTTGGAGATCTCCATTACCATACACCAAGAACAATTCTTTAGTCCTTCGTAAGTACTTAAAAATGTTCTTCACAGCTGTCCAGTGATTCTCCCCTGGGTTGGATTGATACCTGCTTACAACACTAAGTGCATATGCTACATCTGGGCGTGTACACAACATCGCATACATTATAGATCCTACTGCTGAAGCATAGGGTATAACGCTCATGCGAACTCTCTCTTCATCGGTCTTTGGGCAAGAGTCCTTGGAGAGAGTGACCCCATGGTAAGCGGGTAAGGCACCCCGCTTGGAGTCTTCCATACTAAACCTTTTTAGGATGGTGTTAATGTACCTGGTTTGGGACAATCCCAATAACCTTTTGGATCTATCCCTATAGATCCTTATGCCCAGAATGTATGTGGCATCACCCAGGTCCTTCATGGAGAACCATAGTGATAAGAAAGATTTGACCGACTGTAGCATAGGAATATCATTTCCTATCAGAAGAATGTCATCCACGTACAATACGAGGAATGTGACAGCTCTCCCTACAGCCTTCTTATAAACACAAGGTTCATCTGGATTTTTGATGAAATCAAACTCTTTGATGACATCATCAAAACAGATGTTCCAACTCCGTGATGCCTGCTTTAACCCATATATGGATTTAAGTAATTTACATGCTTTCCCGCTGCTCCCACTGTCAATGAAGCCCTCAGGCTGATCCATATAAACGCATTCTTCTAAATTTCCATTTAGAAATGCTGTTTTAACGTCCATCTGCCAGATTTCATAGTCGTAGTGAGCAGCAATAACAAGTAGGATCCGAATGGATTTAAGCATGGCTACGGGAGAAAAAGTCTCGTCATAGTCCAGACCTGGTCTTTGACGAAAACCCTTCGCCACAAGTCTTGCCTTATAGGTCTCTACCTGCCCATCTACATCAATCTTTCTTTTAAAGATCCATTTGCACCCCACAGGTTTTACCCCAGGGGGTACAACGTACAAAGTCCATACTTTGTTGGTGTACATAGACTCCATTTCGGATCTCATGGCATCCAGCCACTTCACAGAGTCTCCACTCGTGATAGCTTGCTGAAAAATGGTAGGATCATCATCATCCATGATGCAGTCTTCTCCGTCACCATCAATGAGGAAACCGTAGTACCTCTCCGGTGGGCGAGAAGTCCTACCAGACCTACGGAGTGGCCGAGGTTCCTCAGTTTCTATTGCAACAGCCGGTTCAACCAAATCGTCAATTGTAGTTTGTGTCTCTAGAACCTCTTCTAGATCCACCACCCAGCCATCATCTTTATCTGTGAAAAACTCTTTTTCTAAGAATGTGGCATACTGAGAAACAAACACCTTTTGTTCCTCCTTGTGGTAAAATAGATATCCATAAGAGTTCCTGGATATCCCACAAAGTTACACATGACTGACCGTGTCTCGAGTTTGTCCGGATTCTGCTTTTTAACATAGGCCGGGCAACCCCAAATCTTAATTCTTTTAAGAGATGGTCTCTTCCCATACCATATCTCATATGGCATGGTAGACACGGTTTTGGTTGGAACCCTGTTCAATAGAAACGCTGCAGTCTCCAATGCATGCCCCCAAAATGAGACAGGTAACTCAGCATCACTCATCATGGAACGGACCATATCTAATAGGGTCCGATTCCGTCGTTCTGACACACTGTTGTGCTGTGGTGTGTAAGGAGGAGTGAGCTGAGAGAGAATCCCATTCTCTTTTAGGAAGTTTGAATTCTGTACTGAGATACTCTCCACCTCGATCTGATCGAAGCATCTTGATACTCAAGCCGGTTTGTTTTTCTACTTCTTGTTTATATTCAATGAATTTCTCGAAAGCTTCGGACTTGTGCTTTAATAAAAATACATGACCGAATCTTGAGAAATCGTCAGCGAACGTAATGAAGTATGAAAAACCGCCTCTATCCTGTGTAGACATTGGCCCGCATACATCACTATGTATGAGGCCTAGGAGCTCAGTGGCTCTTTCTCCGTGTCCGGTAAACGGAGTTTTGGTCATTTTACCCTTGATACAAGACTGGCAAGTCGCATAAGATTTATATTCAAAAGAGTTTAAATATCCATCTTTGTGTAACTTGTTTAGTCTTGTTTTGTTAATATGACCAAGTCTACAGTGCCAAAGAAAAGCTTCATTTAATTCTGAAAGTTTTCTTTTATTAGTGTGTTGTATACTGAAAACTGTGTGTTGATTTAGGACATATATCCCGTTATTAAGCGTACCATACCCAACCAACATTTGATTCAGGTGAATGTTCATAACATTGTTCTGCAATACAAAATTATATCCTTCATTGTCTAACAAAGAAACAGATATTATATTACAAAGCATACTTGGTACAAAATAACATGGGTTCAAAACCAATATACATCCAGATGGCAACCCCAAGTGATACTCTCCCACTGCGACTGTATGTACATTGGAACCATTTCCAACGCGGAGAGTATGGTCACCTGTCTTCAAAACTTTGCTATTTCTCAGCCCCTGCATAGAATTGCAAATGTGAGAACCTGAACCGGTATCCAATACCCAGGAAGCAGAGTTTATTGAAAAACAGTTTTCTGTCACAAACGCACCTGAAGCAGAAGCATCCCCATGCTTCTTCTTGAGATTTAAGTACTCCGTGCAGTTGCGCTTCCAATGTCCTGTCTTGTGGCAATGAAAACATTCCCCTTTCCCCGAGTCTCCAGCTTTGGACTTTTCCTTTCCCTTCACCTTTTTAACTCCACCCTTAGGATTGGTGGGCTTCTTCTTTTTTTTCCCTTGGCCTTAGCCTTTGGGCGAGAAGAGGAAGACTGTCCAACAGTCATAACGGGAGTTTTTGCTGATTTCATAGTGCTCTCTGCACTCCTTAACATATTAAGGAGTTCAGGTAGTTCCTTCTCCATGTTATGCATGTTGAAGTTCACTATGAATTGAGCAAAGGTGGAGGGGAGGGACTGCAGAATAATATCCGTATATTGTTCATTGTCCATCGTCCATCCAAGGTCCTCAAGCTCTTCTATAAGAGCTATCATCTTCAGAACATGGTCTCCTACTGGTGTGCCAGGGGCCATTCGCATCTGAAACAATTTCTTTGATGCTTCGTATCGTAATACATGGGATTGCTCTCCATACAACTCCTTTGTATGGAGCAATATGGCGTGAATGTCCATATTCTCGTGCTGCTTTTGATGTGTGTTATCCATCGATGCAAGCGCGAGGTATTTGGCCGTGGCACAGTCAGCGTCCCATGTCTTGCGGACTTCAATGTCCGCAACTGAGGATTTTGGACCTGGGACGGGCGGGGCTGAAGCCGTGAGGACATATGATACTTTATCATAAGTCAAGGCTATTTTCAGATTCCTCAGCCAGTCTTTATAATTGGTCCCATTCAGTTTGTTTTTATCTAGTAGAAGCTTGAGTCCAGTCATGGGTATCTGCCATTAAGAGAGAGAAAAGAATACACTCAGCGAAAGCTCTTGCATAGATCAGATTGGTTATTATCTTGTCTAATCGATGTTTCCCACAGCTTTAATCGAGTTTTTCTTTCAAACCTTAAAAAGAAAAACTAGCCAGGATTAATTACAGTCTACAACTTCGCTAACCGTTCAGCCAGGCCAGTGTCGGTACTTGAGGGAGGTTCCCCGTGCTTTCGCATGGACCTAATTAAAGTAAACCTCGTTTTCCCAGAGGCGTAGCCCCGTTAACACCTTTCTAGACACCTAATGAGTTAGCTAATTGTAAACTGCAAAACTCTCCTAGGAGCAACTATTGCCCACAGTGGGATCGGGATCCAACCATCACATGGAAGGTATGCAATCTCATTGCAAATTTCAACTATTGAAATTCCCGATGTGGTTTTTACCCCTAGTACTTATGACCTTAACTAAGGTCAACAAATCATAAGTACCAGTCAAGTTCTACCCGTCATTTCTTGATTAATTAGACCCACTCACATGACCCTTAACTATGGTCAACAAAGTCGCATGAATGTCTTAATTAATCTGCATCATATGCAATGTAGGAAGACATCACTTAGCTACTGTACACTACGCCTTAACTAAAGTCAACAAACGTAGCACGAATACTAAGTACTCTACTTCCTAAAATGACGGAGGGTTGCGGATGATTTTTAAGAAAATCTTTTACGCTTTGAACTTGATATCGTTGTAGAATCAAATGGTTTTCAAAAGGAGTGGCTTAAGCTCCGCAGTTTTGAAATGTAGCTTTTTCATAAAGAGCCGAGTGGTTTTAAAATCCGATTCTACAACATCTTTTTAGGTTTATTTTCTTTACATTAATCATATTAATGTAATCCCATCATTTAAGTCCTTAAGCCAATCACAGAAAAGAAACGAAAATAACACGTACGCTTATGCCATCCGCATTCGCCACAATGTTCCGTTATGCACCGTTTGGTTACTTAACTAACGGCATACTGGGACGGGACTAGCGCGGGTGTAAAACATAAGCAACGTCTACTATATATCTCATATATAATATATCATTTGTCTCAGATATCTCAGAACACAGGCAGCAGAAACATATATATAATGTGGGATATACTAGGACGTCCGTATTTAGTATTTAGCCAACAATAGAAAATACGGATTCCACGGTCGTGATGAATAGCCAAGCCCACACCCCTAGACCCCTACGAGAGCGGCAAGCGACCCTACCAATCCTGGAGTTTAGGAGACCCGGTCTTGACTCCTCGAGATGGCCTCCCACTGAACCCCAGAACCCGGTCACTTTTGCTCCCCTCCTTGGGTCTATCTTAATACGGAAAAGTAAATAATATACAACACTCGTGACACCAACCTCAACCTGGAAGTGTCCCAAATAATAGAATATTACATTATATTTGAATTTACATGAATGAAAATATAAAACTCTCGTCTCACATAAAAACCCCCCGGCTATTCAATCGCGACAATCCAGCACATCATATCACAGCAACACATAATATCATATATCATCAACGTAAGTAAGTATGCGTACCCCGATGGTCGTTGATGTATAGCAACGAAACCGGCGATATCGACATACTACACTTACGGTCACAGAAAAGAAAGTGTAAAACTACAATATCTGGAATCCACATTCTCTTTAGACATCGTAAATGCGAAATATCACATACTTCGTATTTCATGTCTAGCTATATGAATTCCACACATTGCATCACATTTCAGATAAATAGACAGTATTAAAGTTTTCGAACGAATGATCAAATGCCCAAAATTCCCTAAAGCTCAACACTTGAGCGGAGTTCAAAAAATCCGGAGTGTGTCACAGTAGTAGCGGTCCAGCCATAGAAGGGTCAAGCCAACGCCTCACATATGGCACGCCGTACTGCCCCAAACCCTAAGGTTCAAAAGGAAGTTCAAGATGGTCACATAATAGAGTTAAGGTTTATTGTCTTCTAGAGGGTCCACCACAAAACTTGCACGTATTTCTGAAAGATTTAAACCCCGTGAAAAGTGAGCAAACGACACTCGTTCGAACAATTCAATACTTTCTAATTATCCGGAAAAACATGAAGTTAAAATTCTGATCGAATCATTGAACTCAAAACAATCCCCAGAACAAATAACACTTAGACCAGTTTAAAAATACCAAAAAATATCAACAAGCAGTTATAAGTATTACTGTATAAAAACCATGCATTGAATCACATGTACGGCCGCGGAACCGCGGCCTAAGCAAGCTTTGGCCGCGTTTCCGCGGCGGAAATTACTGTTCACTGCATCGTTTTTTACAGTGTTTCTTAGATTTACCTGCTGAATTTTTTACATATTTTTAATTCTGGAAAATAACAGTTTTGAAAAATTGTCCAGAGAGTGTCCCAAAAAACCGTATTTCGGTTCGATCGGAGTTTTTACTTCGCTAAAGTGTCGCCTAATGTTTTAGGTCGGCTCTGATACCAATGTTAGGTTTACCTAACACCCTATGAAAGGTTTGGAAGCATCACATGTCTCAAAGATTAAATTTTTAGAGTGCTAAGTGAACACACAAAGAATCAATCCTAGAAAATTAGGGTTTCATAACTATAATCAACATCACAAGCAACAAAGACTAGGGTTTTGAGAGTACAACCTTTGTATCTCCCTACGCTAGACTCCTTGGCCACTTGAGGGTTGGAGAAGGGTTCGCTTAAGGTCTTCTAGTGTCCACGACGATCCACCCGAAGCTCCTTTATCCAAGCTTGCAACTTCACTTGATCAAGAGAAAGAAATGAAGCTAACACTCTAAACAAGTGGGCAAGACTTGTGTAGAATGATGTTGTGGTGGCTTTTCTCACTTCAAAATCCTAACTTGGTGAGTAATTTGCTCACTAGAGAAATCTAGAGAGCAAAAGAAGAAAGAGGAAGAAGATGATGGCCTTTTTAGAACAAGAGAAAAGATAATCTCCTTTTGAAAAATAGAAAATATATGTATATATATTTTCCATTTCTCATCTCAAACCATGGTTAAATAATAAAGATATTATTGAATTTTAGTTAAAGCACAAAAGGAAAGTTAATCCATGGTTAAAAGGTGGGTGAGCATGGTTAGGTCAAAGAAGAGTGTAGAAACTAATCCATGAATTACCATTTTCCTTTTTCTTTTATTTTAACACAAATAGAAATAATAATCCATATTATTAAACCAAGGTGTGAGTCTTATATTGCCACCATCTTCTATGTATATACAACCATGAAGGATGATGTATGTATGTATGTGTGTGCATGCACATCCATATGTGCATGAATCAAGAAAGAATGCACACATGCATGCATACATCCAAAAAATACAAGAAAGGATTTCTAGTGAGAAACTAATGGTTAAGTGATAAATCAACACTTAATTTATCAATCCGGCCATATCACATACGACCCAACCAAAAGCAAGCCGCCCGATTAATATACGGTATCTTATACGCGCATTTTAACCGGGTCCATGCGCATATCGCATACGCGCACCACAACATTTCGCCTGGACTAGGTAACTCCTTTGTGGGACTCTGAGACTCGTCAATACGCCGGCAGTGGGTGATGATCATATCAAGCACCCTTAAGCCGCAAGCGGTCAGCTAAACGTAACGGCCACCCGGGTATTGAGCGATCAGAAGAAAACAAGCGAACCTGCTACAACTCCCGTCGAGCCAACCGGCAACACTACCGTACAGTCCTGTCTCTTCGTCAAATATGCTGCATATCGAGCCTAGGGATGGTCACATCGACCCCAATAACTCAATAAGTCGTGCCGGTGAATGGTCTATAACAGATCGAGAAACTACTGATAACACTTATCAGTAAATCTCAGCAGCCCTGGCCAGGGACTTACTGATATAACCAGTCGAGCACAGCATAGTATCAACTCCCAATACCGGGAGAGACGAAACTGTAAGTGCACGGCGGCGCCCCGGCCGTCAATCCGACGGCCAAATGTGGAAGCGGTGATAAACTTTAATTTTCTTGAACTGGCAAACCGCCGCGCACTAATACCCGGATCGAACCATTAATTAGTCCTAGCTAACTATAAGATGGGAAAGAGATATACCGACGATCCAAGTCCTCCGGTCTTCTCGTCATCGTCCCGATCTCCTGCGGAAGCTCCGGTCTCCACCTCGACGCCGGAAGTGCACCACATCGCCTATCTCGTTTACGGGCTCCCACCTCAATGCCGAGGCAACTCGGGCACGAAGCCGGCTACTCGACGTGCCCAAGATTCGCTGTAGAATATGTAGTCCTCAAGTCTGACTTTAGGGTTGTGGAATTGCCATTTGGTGGAGGAATGATACTTGGAGCTTTTTGAATTGAACTTATGGGATTTTTGCAACATGAAATGAGCCAAACATCCTCACCAAAATTTTGGGACAGCCCCACAATGCTTGGGCCGGCCATGAGAGGTGAGGGAGGGGAAAGAATGAGAGAGCCATCCAAAAAGGAGAGAGAAGTCTATCATGCAAAAGGGAATGATCACTCAAACAAAACTACACTCCACCAACCTCACCCCTCATCATCATCAACAACCATGATGACATCCAAAGTCAAGCAATCATGAAAAAGGAAAGTCAAGTGATGGTGCTCATCATGAAAACCATCATGATAAAACAAAGATGCAAAGACCCCCTCCACAACCACTTATTTGCAACAATGCAAATAAGCCCTCCTCCACCAATCTTCGGCCAATGAACGGAACAATGAAAATCGGCCGAAACGGAAAGCAAACTGGCAACTCCAGAAAACTGGTCCCGTAATAAATTACAGGAAAACCCCGATACTGTGCATACACACCCGCATCTGTATTTCGACCGAAATACAAATGCAATGAGACAAAATCTACACTGTACTATACTAGGATCCGGCTTATACCAAAACCGACTAGTAATATCTGTTCGATCCTGATCCGTGCAATACCGCACGTATCTGATCGAACCCTGCCATATATCCATACGGCCTATAGTACAAACTGTCCGATCCTGATCCGTGCAATACCGCACGTATCTGATCGGACCTTGCCATATCTCCACACGGCCTCTACAACCTTTCGCCCGAAAGCTGAGTAAGTGAATGTGGGGGACTCTAAAGACTCATCAACACCTTGGTTGTGGATTTAACCGCTAGCACGTTAGAGGTATAAGCCAATACATAACGGGCTACCAGGTATTGACCAAAAGGGACGTCTGTGAGCGAACTCAGCCTGACTCCCTACTGAGCCTGTCAGTGACAATATCCGTACAGTCCGGTTCGTTCGTCTATGAGCATCGCATGGCGGGCCTAGGGGGTTGGTAAAAGTCAGACCCCCAAAAGCGGTACAAGTCGTGTCGGAGTGTAGCCCAGAACACCCTGAGATACTACTGGAATACCTACCAGTAAATCTCCTTGCTTCGGCCGAGGGCTTCGTGTAATGGCTCTCCTAGACACAGCACGACCTCACCCCCAATACCGGGAGAGACGAACCCCTGAAGATACGCTCACTGCCTCCATGTGGCTCGGGACTGTACCCAACTAAAACCTGTTTGCACGACTCCTTTGAGCCGTGGTAGGGTAGTAATCAAAGTACAGTGGGAACTCACACGAGACAAATGACGATCCCTAGGTCGATGAACTAACCTGCACACATGTCACCAGGGAACTGCCATCTGACGTCTGGTATATGACCAACTAGCATGTTCCCGGCGAGTCCTGTCCGGTGTACTCATAACCCAATGAGCACCTGTATACATCTTAGGTGATCCAACTGACACCAGTGGCTTGTGAGACCGGCCACCGCCCCTCGTCGGGGTCTCGACTGTATACACTAGTCTACTCTGGAGTATCGATGCCCTGTCTCGAAACTCGCACGACTAGGGACCTTTTAAGGATATGCTTATAGACCCCAGCTCCCACTTATATGATCGCCCTCATACTGCTGGTGGTCAAGCAAGAATCCTAGGGGCTCTACCAACGTGTAATAGCGACTTGTCAGGTCACTTAAAGCAGTACACGATGATAAAGGTAAACCAGATAGCATACTATCATCTCGAGTAAGACTGTCCTACCGGGATAGGTCCTCCATCAATCATTGCAATCACGTACCTGTGACCTAATAATTGACTCTGAGGGCACTATCTCCAACAATCTCCCACTTGCACTCAAGGCTAATTATTGCGATGTCGCATACTCACAGCCCGTGTGATACCGAACACCCAACTCCTCTACTAGTCAGTCTCACAAAGCTCGTTTGCGAAACTATTGCGTTCGAGGAACAGCCTCAGTGAGTGGATCCGCTTTGTTGTTTCTTTCTATGTCTCTCTATATCTCAAGTTCGCGGAGAAAGCCATCTCCCGAAAAGAGCAATACATGTCTTAGAATGTGTCTGGATGTCTGATGGGACATAGCTCATAAATGAACTCCAAATCCAAACTTCTTAGACTGTATCGTCAACTGAACTTAATCAGTATCCTGCGCCATGCCACCCTCAGTATTGCCTTGGACCACCTGTCCAAAATACTGCCCCTCATCAGAAGGAAAACCATAACTCTGACAACCTCCTTGTCGTCCAGGTCACCTTGGAAGCCTGGAATGATAACTGTCTCCCGCATGAGGCTATCGTTATCATATCCCTAGAACATCCACTTATGTTCTATAACTGCTTCCGACTGCTTCCCCAGGATTGGATTAATATCAACTTATTGCATCTAGTGCAAGAACAACATCTGGTGTGGTACTTGACATCTCATGATTGACTCAATTGCCTAAGCAAGTGATCTGCCAATCATGCACATCCCTCTCTACTTTAGTCTATAAGACACCTTTAGAGAGGGTGACTCCATTATCTGCAGGTACACTAACGTGCCAGGAGTCGTCCATTCTAAATACTCTTAGAATGCTGTCTAAGTACCCTGATTGGGAAACCACCCAAATCCAGATCTAAAACCATAGATCTAGTAACCAGTATGTCTGATATAATGTCCAAGTCCCATGTGGAGAAACCACTGTGTGACGACCAAAGTATAACCGATCGTAGTATAGGAGTTTCTTTTCCTATTCTGTGTATGTCATCCAAATATCAGGACATCACACCCTACTACCTTCTCAACAGATCCATCCCCTATTCTGATGAAGTCAAACCTATGACTGTCACGTCAGAAATAGATGATCTATCTCCGCTACATCTGCTTTAGTCTATAAATAGACATAAGCTTCCTGTCCACCAATGCTTCCGCTGCTCCCACTGACTACGACAACCCTCTGGCAGAGTCATATAGACGTCCACTTCTAAAACTAGTTTAGAACGACGCTATACTCATCCTCCTGCCGGGTTTCACAGTCTGGAACAACAGCAATGGTAAATCTGGGTAAACAAGAACCTCCCTGTCACCGTCCTTGAGGCTACCGGAGTACCTCTTGGGTGCCTGAAGTTACCCACCATATCTGCGGAGTGGCCAATGGAATGTCAATCCAGATTGAATCTTTAGGTTCCTTATCAAATCTTCAGTAATCATTTGTGGTTCTGGAATCACTTCCAGTTCTACCATACTCCCACTACTGTTTTCTGAAAAAATCCATTTTTATTAAAACTGTGGCGAGTCTAGAACAATATTGCTATTGTTCATCCAGATGGTAGAAAATCAACCCGTGTCATAGCCTGGGTCAACCCACAAACAGCCATTACAGAAACGTGCCTTGAGTTGTCCAGTGTCTGGTTTTAAGCATAAGCCGGACAACTCCCCGTACCTTAACATCGTTAAGATATGAACTGTTCTATATCCCATATAGGACCAGAGGCACTGATTTAATTGAACCAGATCCAAATCATGCAGCTGTCTCCAGTGCATGTCAACTTAATGGAAGGAGGCCGATCAGCGTTACTCAACTTAGGAATGCTTCCAATTATGAGTAACCTGAAAGAGAAGTAAGTTCTCTTAATCATTACTATCGACTGAATACCATACACAAGTATCTACATCTTCGATCTCTTTGAAGAATCCCGATACTTGCTACACCTGGTTCTCTACTCTATTCAAATACCTATAACTTCTCAAAATTCGGACCCTGTGTTTCCACGAAACACCTGTCTAAAAACTAGAGAAGTCATAAGTAAACCGAATATAGTACGAGGACCAACCCCTCTGTCCTGATGGACCCTGGACAACATACAATACTCTGTATAAGTCCCTTGAGTCTGATAACTCATTCACTGTGTGTCGTAGGTTGAGAACTGTACTTATGGTTAAGAAGAATTACACCGCTGTTTAATGCTCCTTACCTAACCATCCACTGATATAGGTAAATGTCACAGACATAATTTCAAAAAGGTATATCTCACTCTATGAAAATAGACGTACAGATATATCAATTTGAAATTGGTGCATAACAGCGGATATTCAAAACCAAAAATTTGCCGACCGGCAAACTACCTAGGTGACTTCCTCAAATATCACTGATTACAACGAATCCCGATATAATGAGGATGATCACCCAATTCCCAATAACCTACTCCCACTCATCATCTGTAAAACCATACAGATGTGAGAATCATACCTGGTAAATACATACCCTGGAGCAAGTGTCTAAAGGGGAAATCAGTTTTCCTTTAACATTACACAGTGAAACTGAAACATTGAAATGTTTCGATGGGGTATCCTGGTATTCCTAGTAATGCCTCTTCCAGATTCACGACTGTAACCGTATAGTTCTTTGCCACCTCTCCAAATCCCTTCATATGTCTTTAGTCTTTACCTTCTGTACACCCCTTTAGGCCAAATGGTTTTCTTCCTTCCCTACCGTTCGGCACCAGCCTATGGTTTGGAAGAAGACTATCCAATAAGCATAATGGGTGTACTGTCCCAATCCTAGGAACACTCGCAATGAGAGAGGGTGAAGATAAAAGACAACCGAATAAACCTTATTCCTATTTCTCCTGGACCAGAATCCATCCCCGAACTGGAACAAGTTCCTTTCGAGTTCGTATATAACCATACGATGGAGTATCCAATAAACTGTGGATCTTCGTAGTGATACGGAGTGTCCTGGAGAAATACAAAGGTGATTTTAGGATTGGCGAAGGAATACTTGGTTTGGTCATGAATATCTGTTGCAATTTATTTTGCCCTCTTACTAATCCCTTGCTTTGTCTTAACTTAATACCTTCTGCACACCATCGTTATGCTAATTGGTTTTCTTCATTCCCTACCGGTCGGCACCTGCCTATGGTTTGGAAGAAGACTATCCAATTTGCATAATAGGTGTACTATCTCCTAAACCAAGGAGTACTCGCAACTTGAGAGAAGGTAAAAAGGAAAAGACAACTGAATAATCTTATCCGTTTTCTCCAAAACCTGAAACCATCCTCGAATAAATTCTTTCGAGTTCGTATCTAACCATACGATGGTTTTGTCCAATGGAAGTGGACGTTCGTAGTAATACGGGGTGTCCTGGAGAAAAGGGTAAAAGTAGGAGTGGCAATGAGGTTTGCAACTCTGACAATCCAAAAGCCAGTGTTTAGAAGGTTCGGTCAACTTGGTCACTGAGTCATGGTCTTAGGGTCGGGTCAATGGTCGCTGCCAAAGAGAGAGAGAAAAGAAACACTCAGCGTGCACTCTAACCTAGATCAGAATGGTTACCAATTTATCTAATCTGGAATCCTCCCACTGTATCTCAAATTCTCCTCCAAACCTAAAAGAAGAATTAGTCGGGAACACCCGAGGAGTAAACTAACTCATCAGTGGGAATCGGGATCCAACTATCATCGCATGATAACGTGACGGAATCCGCTCACGTCATCACACTCCAGAAGGTATGCGCATATCTGGCAAGTTTCAGTTCTTTTGAAACTCCCGATGTGATTTCTGTCCCATGCTCTTATGACCTTGACTTTGGCCAACATATCATAAGTCACATGTCAAGTTCTACCCGTCATTCTCCAGGTTAATTTGAATCCACCCGTACCTACCCTTGACTTTGGCCAAAATGGCAGTACGACTGTCCCAAACCAACGCATCTATCTATGCTGCATATGAATACCCCAATAGCTACCAAACACTGTGCCTTGACTTTGGCCAACATACACAGCTTGAATACTATTGACCACCCATATGAAACGACGGAGGGCTACGAATGGTTTCTGGCGAAAACCTTTAACGTAAAGAACTTGATATCTTTGAAGGAACTGATAGCTTTTTGAAAATATAGTGACGAAAACCATTGCTAAAGAGGTCACTCCCGGTGAAGGGATCTCGGCTCTTTCCCCATAGAATGGGGTGCAGGATATTCCAACTGAATACCACGGTGCAAAGCAAAAGCAATCGGCTATAGTGAAGTTAATGCCCTGACGCAAACTTTTTGTCCAAGGGGTCACTCCCGGTGAAGGGATCTCGGCCCTTGCCTCGTCGACTGAGGAGCAGGATATTCTAAATGAATACCGCGATGCAAAACAAAAGTGAACGTCCTTGCAATAACAGCTTTTTGAAAAGTGTTCCAACAACATCAAATTAGGTTTGTTTTAACTTGCATTGATCTGAATCAATGCAGTCCCATCAATTGATCACACCAAAAAGAACGAAAATATACTGATGTACGTATATGCCATCCGCATTCGCCACTGGGTCCCGTCATTACCCGTTAGGTTAGCTAACTAACGACAGAGCGGGGACTGGACTAGCGCAGATGTAAAACATATACAACATCTACTAATATATATACCAATATATTATATTCGCTCAAGGCGTGAATAAAAAATGCAACATCACAGAAAATGTACAGCATCACAGAAACAATACAGATATCTGGGATCCCCGGGTTTCACAGAGCCGCTGAAACCCGACGTTCCCCTGGTCGTGTGGATAGCCTGTGCAATGAGAACCTAGACCCCTACGGGCGCGGCAAGTCACCCGCCAAAACCTGAAGCGAGGTAGCCCCCTTCAGCGCCGTGAATGGACCACCCAGCACTTCACGGAATCCGGTAACTTGGGCACCCCTCCTGGGTCAACCTGTACCCCCTACGAATGCGGCGAATAGCCCGCCAATCCTAGAGTGAAGCCCCCTCCGTCCCAATTCCATGAGATGCGGGCTTGTTGCCCTCTAGAACCCGGCTATCCGTGCATCCCTCCGCGGGGTAAGCCTAGTACAGAAAGTAAAATATACATACACCGGGTACATCGACCGCAACCAGGTCGTGCCCCAAAATAATAATACAATCAGGCAGTGATGGCAGTCCACATGTCGGACGCTCGCCCCGCAAAATCAAATGTACATAATACAACCACAACTGTACTAGCATTGCATCCAGGCTATCCCCCACGACCGATCCGCAACATCACAGCAAAAACAGAACATCAACGTGAAAGTCACGTTCGCAAATCCGTCTAACCGGGCTATAGCAGTTAGACCGGATTTACCGATCGAGTGACATTCACGGTCGCAGATATAATGTAAATACTGTGAAATAATGTGTTTAAAATATCCGATCAATCAAAAATTAACAAGTGGGCCCCCAAGCAATACTGTAGCACTCACAGAAATTCTGGGCCCAATTTTAATATTCCAAAACCCCTAAAATCTCCCCAGAAGCCCACTGTAAAAACCCAACCCACTGATTCCTCCATACTGCGGCGGAACCGCGGCCAAAAGTGGGTTTTGGCCGCGGTTCCGCGCTCTGGTTAGAAGATCAGTGCCTCGAATTTGTACAGTAGTCTTATAATTTCTAGTACATCAATATTTTACAACCTGAAAAAACTTTGGGGACTGAAAAAATTCAACAGAAAACTGATGTGAAGCAATACGGGTTTTGGAACATTCGATCGATCGGAACTGAAAAACACATTACACAAAGCTAGACTAAGTTAATGGCGAGGCTCTGATACCACTGTAAGTGCACGGCGGCGCCCCGGCCGTCAATCCGACGGCCAAATGCGGAAGCGGTGATAAACTTTAATTTTCTTGAACTGGCAAACCGCCGCGCACTAATACCCGGATCGAACCATTAATTAAACCTAGCTAACTATAAGATGGGAAAGAGATATACCGACGATCCAAGTCCTCCGGTCTTCTCGTCATCGTCCCGATCTCCTGCGGAAGCTCCGATCGCCACCTCGACGCCGGAAGTGCACCACATCGCCCATCTCGTTTACGGGCTCCCACCTCAATGCCGAGGCAACTCGGGCACGAAGCCGGCTACTCGACGTGCCCAAGATTCGCTGTAGAATATGTAGTCCTCAAGTCTCACTTTGGGGTTGTGGAATTGCCATTTGGTGGAGGAATGATACTTGGAGCTTTTTGGATTGAACTTATGGGATTTTTGCAACATGAAATGAGCCAAACATCCCCACCAAAATTTTGGGACAGCCCCACAATGCTTGGGCCGGCCATGAGAGGTGAGGGAGGGGAAAGAATGAGAGAGCCATCCAAAAAGGAGAGAGAAGTCTATCATGCAAAAGGAAATGATCACTCAAACAAAACTACACTCCACCAACCTCACCCCTCATCATCATCAACAACCATGATGACATCCAAAGTCAAGCAATCATGAAAAAGGAAAGTCAAGTGATGGTGCTCATCATGAAAACCATCATGATAAAACAAAGATGCAAAGACCCCCTCCACAACCACTTATTTGCAACAATGCAAATAAGCCCTCCTCCACCAATCTTCGGCCAATGAACGGAACAATGAAAATCGGCCGAAACGGAAAGCAAACTGGCAACTCCAGAAAACTGGTCCCGTAATAAATTACAGGAAAACCCCGATACTGTGCATACACACCCGCATCTGTATTTCGACCGAAATACAAATGCAATGAGACAAAATCTACACTGTACTATACTAGGATCCGGCTTATACCAAAACCGGCTAGTAATATCTGTTCGATCCTGATCCGTGCAATACCGCACGTATCTGATCGAACCCTGCCATATATCCATACGGCCTATAGTACAAACTGTCCGATCCTGATCCGTGCAATACCGCACGTATCTGATCGGACCTTGCCATATCTCCATACGGCCTCTACAACCTTTCCCCCGAAAGCTGAGTAACTGAATGTGGGGGACTCTAAAGACTCATCAACACCTTGGTTGTGGATTTAACCACTAGCACGTTAGAGGTATAAGCCAATACATAACGGGCTACCAGGTATTGACCAAAAGGGACGTCTGTGAGCGAACTCAGCCTGACTCCCTACTGAGCCTGTCAGTGACAATATCCGTACAGTCCGGTCCGTTCGTCTATGAGCATCGCATGGCGGGCCTAGGGGGTTGGTAAAAGTCAGACCCCCAAAAGCGGTACAAGTCATGTCGGAGTGTAGCCCAGAACACCCTGAGATACTACTGGAATACCTACCAGTAAATCTCCTTGCCTCGGCCGAGGGCTTCGTGTAATGGCTCTCCTAGACACAGCACGACCTCACCCCCAATACCGGGAGAGACGAACCCCTGAAGATACGCTCACTGCCTCCATGTGGCTCGGGACTGTACCCAACTAAAACCTGTTTGCACGACTCCTTTGAGCCGTGGTAGGGTAGTAATCAAAGTACAGTGGGAACTCACACGAGACAAATGACGATCCCCAGGTCGATGAACTAACCTGCACACATGTCACCAGGGAACTGCCATCTGACGTCTGGTATATGACCAACTAGCATGTTCCCGGCGAGTCCTGTCCGGTGTACTCATAACCCAATGAGCACCTGTATACATCTTAGGTGATCCAACTGACACCAGTGGCTTGTGAGACCGGCCACCGCCCCTCGTCGGGGTCTCGACTGTATACACTAGTCTACTCTGGAGTATCGATGCCCTGTCTCGAAACTCCCACGACTAGGGACCTTTTAAGGATATGCTTATAGACCCCAGCTCCCACTTATATGATCGCCCTCATACTGCTGGTGGTCAAGCAAGAATCCTAGGGGCTCTACCAACGTGTAATAGCGACTTGTCAGGTCACTTAAAGCAGTACACGATGATAAAGGTAAACCAGATAGCATACTATCATCTCGAGTAAGACTGTCCTACCGGGATAGGTCCTCTATCAATCATTGCAATCACGTACCTGTGACCTAATAATTGACTCTGAGGGCACTATCTCCAACAGAAACCCCTCCTATCGCTCATCGCCTTCGTGTGTCTCGAGACTATACCCAACGGCCACCTGTTTGCACGACTCAGTAGAGCCGTGGTAGGGTGGTAATCAAAGTACAGTGGGAGAGCACACAAGACTCTATGACGATCTCGGGTCTACAGACTAACCTGCACCAGTGTCACCTGAGAACTGCTATCCGACGATAGATATAATTCCATATAGAAGTTCTCGGTGAGTCCGTCCAGTGTACCCAGTCACCACTGAGCACCCGTATATGATCTCGATGTCAAACATCGATGAATGTGGGAACATTCATCGCCCATCGTATGGGTCTAGTATCATATACGCTAGTCTACTCTGGTATATCAATGCCCCGTCTCGATATACCTATGACTAGGGACATTCTAGGATATGCTTATAAACTACAGATGTCCGACTAGTATGATCTCCATCATAATCACAGTAGTCAAGCCGATATCCTCAGGGCTTTATCAGCATGTATGAATGAATAAAAGCATGATCAAATCAACATGTCAGATAAAGAAGAACCAGATAGCATACTATCATGTCGAGCAAGAATGTACACTGAATATATATATATATGTACAGATACATCCACTATCATATAATGGCCTCTAGGGCAAACATATATCCAACAACATTTACCTATATCAGTGGATTGTTAGGTAAGGAGCATTAAACAGCGGTGTAATTCTTCTTAACCATAAGTACAGTTTTCAACCTACAACACACAGGGAATGAGTTATTAGACTCAGGGGACTTATACAGAGTACTGTATGTGTTAGTTATATGTATGCCCTAGAAGCCATTACTGTACATAGGATGTATATTGTAGTGGATGCTGGGACATATATAGGGAGGACTTTCTTGCTCGACATGATAGTATGCTATCTGGTTGAACTTTACCTTAACGTGTATACTGATTGTCTCTCTGTTACATGTTGGTAAAGCCCTTAGGATCTGTACTTGACTACCTGGACTATGATGCGGATCATACTAGTGGGGACATGATAGTCCATAAGTACATCCTTCAAAGTCCCTAGTCGTGGGTGTATAGAGACGGGGCATCGATATACCAGAGTAGACTAGCGTATACCTTCTCGACCCATACAGATGGGCGATGGATGATCCCATATCCATTGGTGTTTGACATCAGAGATGATATACGGGTGCTCAGAAGAGACTGGGTATACTGGACGGACTCGCCGAGAACTCCCAGATGGTATTATACCTCACGTCAGATGGCAGTTCTTTGGTGACACTGGTACAGAGTAGTCTGTTGACCCGAGATCGTCATAGAGTCTTGTGTGGTTCCCACTGTGCTTTGATTTCCATCTTACCACATCCAAGAGGGCATGCAAAACGGTGGTTTTTGGGTACAGTCCCGAGTCACATGGAGGCAATGAGCGATAGGAGGGGATTCGTCTCTCCCGGTATAGGGAGTTGATGTTGCGCTGTGTTCGATTGGCTATAACAGGAAATCCCTGGCCAGGGTTGCTGAGATTTACTGGTAAGTGTTACCAGTAGTTTCTCGAACAGTTATAGACCTCATATCGACACGACTTATCGAGCTATTGGGGTCTGACGTTTACCACCCCTAGGCGAGATATGCGACATATCAGACGATCAGACCGGACTGTACGGAAGTGTTACTGGTCGGATTCACTGGAGTGTGAGCGGGCTTGCTCGTCGATCTTCAGATCGCTCAATACCCGGGTGGCCGTTACGTTTAGCAGACCGCTTGCGGCTTGTGGGTGCTTGATATGATCATCACCTGCTGCCGGCGTATTGACGAGTCTTTAGAGTCCTACACAGAGGTTTCCTGGCTCAAGCGAAAAGAAATAGGAGCGCATATGAGATATGTGCGGGACCGAGAATAATGCGTGTATGTGATACCGTATTCCATTCTCGCGATGAATGTATCGAAAGGTTGTATGCGATATAACCTAGTTATCGAATCAAGGGTTGGTTCGATAAGCCGATACATAGAATACTAGTCGGTTATATGCGATATGACCGGATCGTTAAATCAAGTTTTGATTTAATGATTTAATGCATAATTATATATTTGATATATTACTTTGCATTAACTAGTATTGGTTCACTTTAAATGGATTTTCTCACTCGGATTGTACACATTGTATATGTGATATACTTTTGTGCACTTGATTGTATCATGTTTGATGATACATGTTTTGCTAGGGTTTTTGTGTAAAGATCAAACCATGGTTACATGATTATGGTTAGGGTTTTGTTTTATTCACTTATTTATTTATCCATTTCATTTTGGAAAATAAATGAGAAGAGAAAAGAATGGTGGTTTTATTTGTTGTTTAGTTGAAGCTTCATGAAGCTTTGACTTTGTCCACCATTCTTATCTCATCCTTAACCCTAACCATTCCTTTAACCCTTGGTTAATTCTCTACACATAACCATAGTTAAAATTATGATAAGGATGGTTTTTCTATTCTTTTTTGATTAACTTATCATATATAATTTTCTTCTTCTTCTTCCTTGAACTCAAGAAGAAAACCATTCTTCATCAATGGTGATTGATGAAAACAAGTGAGAAATCCAATTCTAAAGTCTACCCACTTCCTATTTCTTCATCCTCTACCTCTTGCCAAGTAGTAGAGTGTGTTTTCTTCACAAGTTTCTTGACTTGGTGAAGTCGGAGCTTGATTTAGCGATGCCTCGACGTAGATCATCTTCGGCATGGACATCGATGACCTAGCCCGTCCGTTCTCCGATGAAGCCGACGCTAGAGCCCAGATTTGATTTGGACAGCGGAGAGAACCTCATCTCGGAGCCGTGGAGGTGGAGGACCGGATCTACAAAGGTTGTATTTCCGTATTCCCTTAGTTAATTGTTAACTAGTTATCTTTTCGCCTAGAAATCTAGCCAACGATCCGTAGTTTAGGGTTTCTCGGCACCATAATTTTTGAAATTGGCATGGTTAATGCCTTGTGAGACCTCTTGAGAGTGCCTAGGAACCCTACAGTGGTATCAGAGCCTAGCTAGAGCCTTAGGCAAAGTCTAGACGGAGTTTGAAGTCCGATCGACCCGAAACCCCATCTCAAATAATGCTCTCTGTCCTTTTTCTAAAAATGTGGATTTTTCGAAATTAAAAATATGCAAAAAATCAAGCAGGGTTTTCTAGGAATTACTGTAAATTTCGTGGACCTAATTCAACTATTCCACCGCGTTTCCGCGGCATGAGCAAGGCTCATGCGGCGGATCCGCGGCCGTACGGCCACAATATTTAAATTAGTTTGCACAGTAACTCCTATTTAACAGTGCTGGTTCTCCTGGGTATTTTTAATAATTTTTCCAGAGTTTGCATTTTCTGAGTTGTTTTGGGGATTCGGTGTTTCGATCGGAGTATCAGATTTTGTCTATGTGGCTTTCCGGATAAATTTTAGAATATGTTAAAAAGTTCGACCGGATATAAATACCCAATTTTTCCCCTGTCGGGAAATTTCCAAGTGTTGGATTTTTCCGTAGTTTGACGACGTTCTAAGTAGTGCAAGTAACGCGATGGTCCCTCTAGAAGACAACAAACCTTAACTCGATTATGTGACCGTCTTGAACTGCCCTTTGAACCTTCAGGTTTGGGGCAGTACGGCGTGCCACATGTGAAGCGTTGGCTTGACCCTTCTACGGCTGGACCGTTGGTACTGAGGCACGAACTGAATGTTGTTAGACTCATATTTCATGTGTTGAGCTGTATCGGGAAAACTTGGGTATTTGACTGTTCGATCGAAAAGTTTAACATTTTCTGTTTATCTGGAATGGGATACAATAATTGGAATTCACAATAAGTTATGAGATAACTGAATGAATGTTATAAACATAGCAGTTTAGTCTCACTTGATCGGTTGCCACGGAATTTTGATGCGATCAAAAGTCCGTCGCAATCACGTAGCGTACGCGGATACTCGCCGGGTAAACTTAATAGACAGCCTCACTCCATTGCCCCGACCAAGTGACTGTAGGAGAACCCCGTCGCCGAAAGCATCCGTTCGGGTGCTCGCGGTAGCGGTGTTCCGCCTTGGTGCACTTCGTCGACGGTATCTGGGGTGCGGCCGCCTACTGAAGTTTGCGACGAGTATTCGATCAGACTGTCGGGAATCTTGTTGAATTGCCCGACTCGATATTGAAAAGTGTTTTCGATAATGAGACTAAAATGCGGGGTTTATAATTGTTAGGCATGCGATGTCTAAGGAATTCATTTGGTCAGGCATGCGATGTCTGAGATGGTTGCGGATTCCAACTGTTGTAGTTTTACACTTTCTTTTCTGTGACCGTAAGTGTAATATGTGATATCGCCGGTTTCGTTGCTATATGTCAACGACAATTGGGATACGCATGTTTGCTTACGTTGATGACATGTGATGTTATGTGTTGCTGGATATGTTATATTGGATCGTCGTGTTTGAATAGCCGGGGGTTTTTATGTGAGATGAGTGTTTTTCATTTTCATTCATGTAAAAACTTGTATGTAATATTCTTTTATTGGGGCGCTTCCAGGTTGCGGAAGTTGTCACCCGTTGTATATTATTTACTTTTCCGCACTAGGATAGACCCAAGGAGGAGGGCACAAGTAACCGGGTTCTGGAGTCCAGTGGGAGACCAACTCGAGGAGTCGAGTCCGGGTCTCCTAACTCTAGAATTGGTAGGGTTGCTTGCCGCTCTCGTAGGGGTCTAGGGGTGTGGGTTTGGCTATTCATCACGACCGTGGAATCCGTGTTTTATACTGGCTCGTATTGAAAACACGGACGTCCTAGTATATCCAATATTTCATATGATTCTTCTGCTGCGATATCTGTGATGTGATCGTGTGATGTTCTGTGATAGATACAGTATATAGTATATATGATATATTATATAGACGTTACTTATGTTTTACACCCGCGCTAGCCCTGCCCTGCTCTGCCGTTAGTTACCTAACCTAACGGTGCACGAGGGGACATCGAGGCGAATGCGGATGGCATAAGTGTACGTCGTATTTATCTGTGATGTTTAGGTACTTAAATGATGGGACTTCATTAATATGATTAATGAAATAAAAGAAACCTAATGATGTTGTAGAATCGAATTTCAAAATAAAACAGGTAGCTACAGTTCTTGCTTTGCACAGCGGTATATATGATATATTCTGCACCTTATTCGATGAGGAAAGGACCGAGATCCTTTCACCGGGAGTGACTCCTTTAGCAATAACTGGCAGATGCTACACACTCGGTTTGTCTTTTGATTGCTTTTAAGTGTTTTTGCTTTGCACAGTGATATATATGATATATCCTGCACCTCATTCGACGAGGAAAGGACCGACGATCCCTTCACCGGGAGTGACTCCTTTAGCAAAACTAGAAAAGCCTCAAAAACACTCCATTTCAAAATTCATTCGATTCTACAACGATATCAAGTTCGTTACGCAATAGGTTTTTAGAAAAACCTGTCGTAGCCCTCCGTCATTTTAGATAAGTAGTAGTTAGTATTCGTGCTGCGTTTGTTGGCCTTTGTCAAGGCGCAGTGTGCGGTAGCTAACTGGTGCTTATCTGCTTATGCATATGATGCAGATTGGGTTAGGGTAGTCGTGCGACCTTGTTGGCCTTTGTCAAGGGCCGTGCGGGTGGGTTTAATTCAATCAGGAAATGACGGGTTGAACTTGACTAGCATCCTATGGTTTGTTGGCCTTTGTCAAGGTTATAGGAGGTTAGGGGCAAAATATTATCGGGAATTTCAAGTATTGAAATTTGCAATGAGATTGCATACCTTCTATGAGATAGTTGGATCCCGATACCCGCTGCGAGTAAGAGTTACTCCTGGGAGAGTTTTACACATTACAATTAGCCGATCAAGTAGGTGTCTAGAAAGGTGTTAACGAGGTTACGCCTCTGGGAAAACGAGGTTTACATTAATTAGGTTCGTGCGAAAGCACGGGGGACCTCCCTCAAAGTACCGATACTGGCCTGGCTGAAAGATTGGCGAACTTGTAGTGTGTAATTAATCCCGGCTAGTCTTTCCTTTTAGGGTTTGAAGGAAGATTTGATAAAAAGCAGTAGGAGCCATCCTGATTAGATAAAATAATAACCAATCTATTCTTGCAAGAGCGCACGCTGAGTGTTTTCTTCTCTCTCTCTCCTGGTAGCGACCATATCATGCCTTAATCAAGATAATAATACGGAATATTGACCGAACCCGCTTGTTATACTGAGCTGGGGAACGTTGGTCCCGCTCCAACTTATAATTGTTATAAGACAGAGCAGGAAATTGGGGAATACCAGATTTCCCGTGCCGCCCAAACGAAGAGAATGCATGCTGATGCATCATCTTCGGGTGTGTTCATTATACAGAACTGTTTCTCAGTATCCTTTACGTCCTGGGTATGTGATACCAGATCAGGATCCCAGATATGTAATATGTTACATAGGGCTACAGAAAGGTAGAGAACTGAGAACGGGTGATAAGTTTCATGAGGCAGAAAACGGGGCAAGTGTTGCAGCCAAGTCTGTTGGTCACTGTCATCCTGTATTACAAATACATTGATTCTGAACGAATGTTATTAGATACCGAACCTGATATACAAAATCATATCAGTCTCTTTATCAGTAAAGAAATGATAAAATTTTGTAATGTTGGATAATGTTTTGAACATTTCCTATATCAAAAGTTGATCGGTTCAGGCACGTTATCTAAAATCATTAATGTTTTAAATCAAACTACAGTTCTTAGTATATGGAACACACACAAGAGGAAGAGTTTAGAAATGAACAAATTTTTCTTGAGGTATTGTAGACTAGGTCATATCAATGCGACCCGACTAGCTGAAGTTACATTTAGATGCATATTTAAATCAGTTTGAATTTACATCTTGTGAAACTTGCCAGTCATGTCACAAAGATAAGATGACCATAGCTCCGTTTACTAGAAACAGAGAAAGAGTTACTGAACTCTTGGGATGATGCATGTTGATGTATAAAGGTCCCCTGTCTACACATGCCAAGACCGGTTCTTTGTACTTCATTACATTCTCTGATAATCTCTCAAGATTCAGACATATGTTCCTGTTGAAACTCAAGTCCGAACCTTTTGAGATATTCACAGAATATAAGTTAGAAGTAGAGAACCAAAATACGGGTATAAGTATCATGTCCTATGATGAGATCGAGGAGGAGAATACTTGAGCACGAAAATCCTGGATTATTCTAAAGGAGAATGAGATTCTCTCTCAGCATTACTCTTCCGAATACACCATAGCACGTTGGTGTATCGGGGCGGAGCAATCACACCCTATATGATAAGGTGTGCTCTATGATGAGTACTACTGAGTTACATATTTCCTTTTTGGGAGTTATGCGCTGGAGAAGCTGCATACCTATTGAATAGGGTTCGAATCAAATCAGTTGCCTACCGCTCCATATGAGATATGGTATGGTAAGAGCCCATGTCTTAAGCTAGTTAAGATTTGGGGTTGTACGGCCTATGTCTAAAAGCAAAATACCGGACAAGCTCAAGGCAAGGTCTGTTATGTAGAACTGGAAATGTTCCAGCCATACAAACTGCAGCTGATGATTTGATAGAACCAAAGGATTCAGTAGATTCCAACGAACCTCAGCCTCTCCGCCGATCTAGTAGGGTTCCTCATCCGCCTGAGAGATACTTCGGTTTCTCAATAACAGTGGGAGCGAGGATTACATCATGAGATGATGACCCAACTAGTTTCGAGCTGGCCATCAGGAGTAAGACTCTGTAAGAATGGCTGGATGCTTAGCGATCTGAGATGGAATCCATGTACACCAACAAAGTATGGACTTTGGTTGCTATATCTGAAGGGTTAAATCCCCATCAGGAGCAAGTATATCTTGAGAAGATTACTTGGTGTAGATGGAAAAGTTGAGACTTTCAAAGCTAGACTTGTTAAAGGTTTTAGTCATTAACCAGGTGTGGATAATGATGAAATCTTTTCAGGGGACTATGCTTAAGTCCATCCAGATCCTACTTGCCACGGCTACATACCATGTCTACGATATCTGGTGGTTGGGTGTTATGACTGCTTTTCTAAATGATGTTTTAGAAGAGGATGTCTATAAGTACACAGCCAGAGGGCTTCGTAGACAGTGGGAGCAGCGGAAACGTGTACAAGATGCTTTATAGGATAAAGCAGGCATCGCGGAGTTGGAACATCTGTTTTGATGAAGTAGTCAAAGAAGTTGACATCATCAAAATGGTAGATGAACCTTGTATAAACAAAAAGGTAGTAGGGAGTATGGTGCTGATCCTCGTAGAGTACGTGGATGACATACTCTTGATAGGAAAAGAGTTTCCTATGCTACGCTCGATCAATGTCCGCTTATCACAATGATTCTCCATATAGGATCAAAATGATACCTCCTAAATCCTGGATTTTGGATCTATGAGATAGATCTAAATGGATGTTAGGATTCTCACTAGTTGTAGTGAGACAGTATCAACCGATCCTGGGGAGAATCACTGGAAGGATTCCAGGGTGATAAAGACGACTGAATGTCAGTCACAGGCATTGTCTTTACCCTCAGTGGAGGGACGGTATGTTGGAAGAGTTCCAAGCTAGATACCGTGGCATACTAGACGATAAAGGCAGGATACATCGCTACTTAAGATTCTACCAAAGAGGCTGTTTGGGTGTATATTGGTTCATGAGATGAACTATGTTCCTCCCATTGTGTGACAATGGAGTTGTGGCTTATGCCAAGGAACGCAGATCCCATCAGTGATCCAGACATATTCTAAGGCAGTATCACTTGATCATGGAGATGGTTGATCTCCAGGGAGATCGAGGTTAGGAGAGTAGACTCAGAGGACAACACAGCGGATCCACTCACAAAGGCCTTTTCCCAGAGAGAGACTTTCATGGGATGGTTGAGTATGAGATACTGCAACCACTGCTACAGATGGCCCTAGTGCAAGTGGGAGATTGTTAGTTTTATGTATGCCCTAGAAGCCATTACTGTACATAGGATGTATATTGTAGTGGATGCTGGGACATATATAGGGAGGACTTTCTTGCTCGACATGATAGTATGCTATCTGGTTGAACTTTACCTTAACGTGTATACTGATTGTCTCTCTGTTACATGTTGGTAAAGCCCTTAGGATCTGTACTTGACTACCTGGACTATGATGCGGATCATACTAGTGGGGACATGGTAGTCCATAAGTACATCCTTCAAAGTCCCTAGTCGTGGGTGTATCGAGACGGGGCATCGATATACCAGAGTAGACTAGCGTATACCTTCTCGACCCATACAGATGGGCGATGGATGATCCCATATCCATTGGTGTTTGACATCAGAGATGATATACGGGTGCTCAGTAGAGACTGGGTACACTGGACGGACTCGCCGAGAACTCCCAGATGGTATTATACCTCACGTCAGATGGCAGTTCTCTGGTGACACTGGTACAGAGTAGTCTGTTGACCCGAGATCGTCATAGAGTCTTGTGTGGTTCCCACTGTGCTTTGATTTCCATCTTACCACGTCCAAGAGGGCGTGCAAAACGGTGGTTTTTGGGTACAGTCCCGAGTCACATGGAGGCAATGAGCGATAGGAGGGGATTCGTCTCTCCCGGTATAGGGAGTTGATGTTGCGCTGTGTTCGATTGGCTATAACAGGAAATCCCTGGCCAGGGTTGCTGAGATTTACTGGTAAGTGTTACCAGTAGTTTCTCGAACAGTTATAGACCTCATATCGACACGACTTATCGAGCTATTGGGGTCTGACGTTTACCACCCCTAGGCGAGATATGCGACATATCAGACGATCAGACCGGACTGTACGGAAGTGTTACTGGTCGGATTCACTGGAGTGTGAGCGGGCTTGCTCGTCGATCTTTAGATCGCTCAATACCCGGGTGGCCGTTACGTTTAGCAGACCGCTTGCGGCTTGTGGGTGCTTGATATGATCATCACCTGCTGCCGGCGTATTGACGAGTCTTTAGAGTCCTACACAGAGGTTTCCTGGCTCAAGCGAAAAGAAATAGGAGCGCATATGAGATATGTGCGGGACCGAGAATAATGCGTGTATGTGATACCGTATTCCATTCTCGCGATGAATGTATCGAAAGGTTGTATGCGATATAACCTAGTTATCGAATCAAGGGTTGGTTCGATAAGCCGATACATAGAATACTAGTCGGTTATATGCGATATGACCGGATCGTTAAATCAAGTGTTGATTTAATGATTTAATGCATAATTATATATTTGATATATTACTTTGCATTAACTAGTATTGGTTCACTTTAAATGGATTTTCTCACTCGGATTGTACACATTGTATATATGATATACTTTTGTGCACTTGATTTTATCATGTTTGATGATACATGTTTTGCTAGGGTTTTTGTGTAAAGATCAAACCATGGTTACTTGATTATGGTTAGGGTTTTGTTTTATTCACTTATTTATTTATCCATTTCATTTTGGAAAATAAATGAGAAGAGAAAAGAATGGTGGCTTTATTTGTTGTTTAGTTGAAGCTTCATGAAGCTTTGACTTTGTCCACCATTCTTATCTCATCCTTAACCCTAACCATTCCTTTAACCCTTGGTTAATTCTCTACACATAACCATAGTTAAAATTATGATAAGGATAGTTTTTCTATTCTTTTTTGATTAACTTATCATATATCATTTTCTTCTTCTTCTTCCTTGAACTCAAGAAGAAAACCATTCTTCATCAATGGTGATTGATGAAAACAAGTGAGAAATCCAATTCTAAAGTCTACCCACTTCCTATTTCTTCATCCTCTACCTCTTGCCAAGTAGTAGAGTGTGTTTTCTTCACAAGTTTCTTGACTTGGTGAAGTCGGAGCTTGATTTAGCGATGCCTCGACGTAGATCATCTTCGGCATGGACATCGATGACCTAGCCCGTCCGTTCTCCGATGAAGCCGACGCTAGAGCCCGGATTTGATTTGGACAGCGGAGAGGACCTCATCTCGGAGCCGTGGAGGTGGAGGACCGGATCTACAAAGGTTGTATTTCCGTATTCCCTTAGTTAATTGTTAACTAGTTATCTTTTCGCCTAGAAATCTAGCCAACGATCCGTAGTTTAGGGTTTCTCAGCACCATAATTTTTGAAATTGGCATGGTTGATGCCTTGTGAGACCTCTTGAGAGTGCCTAGGAACCCTACAGTATGCTGTCCAGTGTCCATTAGGACAGAGGGGTTGGTCCTCGTACTATATTCTGTTTACTTGTGACTTCTCTAGTTCTTAGACATGTGTTTCGTAGAAACACAAGGTCTAAGTTTTGAGAAGTTATAGGTATAAGAATAAAGTAGAGAACCAGACGTTGCAAGTATCGGGATTCTTCAAGGTAATCAAAGATGTAGATACTTGTGTATGGTATTCAGTTGATAGTAATGATTAAGAGAACTTGCTTCTCTTTCAGGTTACTCATAAGTGGAAGCACTCCAAAGTTGAGTAATACAGATCGTCCTCTCTCCATTTTGTTGACATGCACTAGAGACAGCTGCATGATTTGAATCTGGTTCAATTAAATCAGTGCCTCTGTTTCTGTATTGGATATAGAACAGTTCATATCTTAACATTGTTAAGGTACGGGGAGTTGTCCGGCTTATGCTTAAAACCAGACTCTGGATAACTCAAGGCACGTTTCTGTAATGGCTGTTTGTGGGTTGACCCAGGTTATGACGAGGGTTGACTTTCTACCATCTGGAAGATCAATAGTGATATTGTTCTAGACTCGCCACAATTTTAATAAAAATGAATTTTTTTCAGAAAACAGTAGTGGGAGTATGGTAGAACTGGAAGTGATTCCAGAACCGCAAACGATTACTGAAAATTTGTTACGAACCTAAAGATTCAATCTAGTTTGACATTCCATTGGCCACTCCGCAGATAAGGTGGGTAACCTCAGGCACTCGAGAGGTACTTCGGTATGCTCAAAAACGGTGACAGGGAGGTTCTTGTTTACCCAAGACTTGCCATTGCTGTTGTTCCAGACTATGAAACCCGGCAGGAGGATGAGTATAGCGTCATTCTAAACAAGCTTTAGAAGTGCACGTATATATGACTCTGCCAGAGGGTTGTCGTAGTCAGTGGGAGTAGCGGAAGCATTGGTGGACAAGAGGCTTATGTCTATTTATAAACTAAAGCAGATATAGCGGAGATAGATCATCTATTTCTGATGTGACAGTCATAGGTTTGACTTCATCAGAATAGGGGATGGATCTGTTAAGAAGGTAGTAGGGTGTGATGTCCTGGTATTTGGATGACATACACAGAGTAGGAAGTGAAGTTCCTATACTACGATCGGTTATACTTTGGTTGTCACACAGTGGTTTCTCCACAAAAGATACGTATATTATATCAGACATTCTGGTTACTAGATCTATGGTTTTAGATCTAGATTTGGGAAGTGTCCCAATCAGGGTACTTAGACAGCATTCTAAAAGTGTTTTAGAATGGACGACTCCAGGCACGGTAGAGTACCTGCAGGTGGTGGAGTCACCCTCTCTAAAGGTGTCTTACAGACTAAAGGGGAGAGGGATGTGCATGATTGGCAGATCACTTGCTTAGGCAATTGAGTCAATCATGAGATGTCAAGTAACACACCAGATGTTGTTTTTGCACGAGATACAATAAGTTGATATTGATCCAATCCTGGAGAAACATTAGGAAGCAGTTTTAGAACATAAGTGGATGTTCTAGGGATATGATAACGACAGCCTTGTTCGGGAGACGGTTATCATTCCAGGCTTCTAAGGTGACCTGGATGACAGGGTGGCTGTCAGAGTTATAGTTTTCCCTCTGACGAGGGGCAGTGTTTTGGACAGGTGATCCAAGTGGACACTGAGGGAGGCATGACGTAGGATGCTGATTAAGTTCAGTTGACAATACAGTCTAAGAAGTTTGTACTTGGAGTTCATTTATGAACTGGGTCCTATCAGACATCCAGACACATTCTAAGACAGGTATTGCTCATTTCGGGAGATGGGTTTTTTCCGCGAACTTGAGATTAAGAGAGACATAGAAATAGACATCAAGGCGGATCCACTCACTGAGGCTATTTCTCGAATGCAATAGTTTCGCAAACGGGTTTTGTGAGACTGATTAGTAGAGGAGTTGGGTGTTCGGTATCACACGGGCTGTGAGTATGCGACATCGCAATAATTAACCTTGAGTGCAAGTGGGAGATTGTTGGAGATAGTGCCCTCAGAGTCAATTATTGGATCACAGGCACGTGATTGCAATGATTGATGGAGGACCTATACCGGTAGGACAGTCTTACTCAAGATGATAGTATGCTATCTGGTTTATCTTTATCATCGTATACTGCTTTAGGTGACCTTATAGGTCACTATTGCGCGTTGATAGAGCCCTTAGGATTCTTGCTTGACGGCCAGCAGTATGATGGCGATCATATACGTGGGAGCTGGGGTCTATAAGCACATCCTTAAAAGGTCCCTAGTCGTGGGAGTTTCGAGACAGGGCATCGATACTCCAGAGTAGACTAGTGTATACAGTCGAGACCCCGACGAGGGGCGGTGGCCGGTCTCATAAGCTACTGGTGTCAGTTGGTTCACCTAAGATGTATACAGGTGCTCATTGGGTTATGAGTACACCGGACAGGACTCGCCGGGAACATGCTAGTTGGGATTATACCAGACGTCAGATAGCAGTTCCCTGGTGACATGTTACAGGTTAGTTCATCGACCTGAGATCGTCATTTGTCTCGTGTGAGTTCCCACTGTATTTTGATTACTACCCTACCACGGATCAAAGGAGTCGTACAAACAGGTTTTAGTTGGGTACAGACCCGAGCCACATGGAGGAAGTGAGCGGATCTGCAGGGGTTCGTCTCTCCCGGTATTGGGAGTGAGGTCGCGCTGTGTCTAGGAGAGCTATTACACGAAGTCCTTGGCCAAGGCAGGAGATTTACTGGTAGGTATTCCAGTAGTATCTCAGGGTGTTCCGGGCTACACTCCGACACGACTTGTACCGCTTTTGAGGGTCTGACTTTTACGAACACCCTAGACTCGCCATGCGATGCTCGTAGACGAACGGACCGGACTGGACGGATATTGTCACTGACAGGCTCAGTAGGGTGTCAGGATGAGTTCGCTCATCGACGTCCCTTTTGGTCAACACCTGGTAGCCCGTTACGTATGGCTAATACCTCTGACGTGCTAATGGTTAAATCCACAGCCAAAGTATTGACGAGTATTTAGAGTCCCCCACAGACAGTTTCTCAAGTTTCGGGCGAAACGCTGTAGAGGGCGTATGGAGATATGGCAGGGTTCGATCATATACGTGCGGTATTGCACGGATCATGATCGGACGGATAATACTAGCGGGCTTTGGTTTAAGCCAGATCCTAGTATTGTATAGTGTAGATTTTGTCTCTTTTCATTTGTATTCAGTGGGAATACAAATGCGGGTATGCATATACAGTCGCGGGGTATTCCTGTAATTTATTACGGGATCAGTTTTTTGGAGTTGCCAGTTTGCTTTCCGTTTCGGCCATTTTCCTTTATTTCTTTCCTTGGCTGAAAAATGGTGGAGGAGGGCTAATTTGCAAATGTGCAAATTAGCATTGTGGAGGGTGTTTCTTGTAATTGGTAGTTTCATGATGGTTCCACCATACATTGACTTCTTTTGATTCATCATGGTTTTGACTTTTGAGTTGTGATGGTTGTTGATGATGTGACTTGGTTGTGATGATTATTCATCATGATAATCTTTTCTCTCTCTTGCATTATGTGAGGGCTCACTCATTTTTCATATTGATTCTTTCCACTCTTTCACATTCCTCATGGAGAGGCCGGCCACACTTAGGGGAGGCCTGTCCCAATTTTTTGGGAGTGGTTTTTCATCTCATTTGCTTGTAAAAATCCCCTTGGTTCATCTCCAAAGTATATCTCATTCCTCCACCAATACAAGGCAACTTCTAGTAACCCCATCGAGACAAAAGAGTTCTACACTTCATCTACAGCATTTCTTGGACACGTCGACTCGCCAACTTCGTGTCCGAGTTGCCTCGGTCCAGAGGTGGGAGTCCGTAAAAGAACCCGGCGATGTGGTGCCCTTCCGACGAGGAGATGAAGACCGGAGATTCCGCGGGGCGATCGGGACGACGACGAGAAGACCGAAGGACACGGATCGCTCGGTATATCTCTCTACCCCTTCTCTTGTTAGCTAGGAGTAGGTTAATGGCCCGATCTGGGATTTTAGTGCGCGGTTGTGCCGGTTTACAAGTTTTGTAAAAGTATCGTTTCCGCATTTTGGCCTCGTTCAGACGGCCGGGGCGCCGCCGTGCACTTACAATAACCGGGTTATTAAATAAAGTGTTGATTTAATAATGTGATATATATTATATTTGATATAATTATTTCTTAACTAATATCATTAGCTCACTAGATATTTTCTTATATATATATATATATATATATATATATATATATATATATATATATAGCATGGCATGATTTCTATTTTTGAGAAAAATAGAAATGAGGTGGAAAATGAGAGCTTGGTTGCAAGCATGGGATTTATATTTGTTTATTCATCTTGACTCACTATTCAAGCATGGTTGCAATTTTATATTGCAAAATTTCATGCTTGAATGAGTAGGGGTCAAGGGTTGCCATTCATTCTAAGCTCATTCTCAACACATAGCCATTTTCTTGAGTTGCTCCCATGGTTGCTCTCTAGCTTCTTCTTCTTCCTCAATTGCTATAGTTCAAGCTTCAACCCTCACATGTGATGTGAACCATGAAGCTTGAACACAAACTTATGAGCTTTTAACTTCCCCTACTTCACCATCCTACACTTTACTAGCGATCGAGTGTAGCGTGTTTACTACGCTAAAGAGTTTAGTATAGAGGTAGCTTGAGTTGGAGGGACTTCGCGTGGATCATCTTCGGCAAGAAGGCCATCGGAGGAAGTTCGTCCAAAACCTCAAGTGGAGCCTAGTGGAGTCGCGGGACTATTACACGGAGCATGTGAAGTGAAGGACTCGATCTACGAGGGTATAACCTTCTTTACTTCTTATAGTTGTAAGATATCAAACTTAAAACCCTAATATTCTAGCAATGATCTTGTATAGTCTATCTTAGCACCTAATAAAAATTAAAATTTGGCATGCTTGATGCTACTAAAACCTCATGGTGGTGCTATGGTCGACTTTCAAAATACACATCCTAAGGGCTTTATTAACATGTAACGGAGAGACGGTATAATGATACAAGTGTACATGTTAAGATAAAGATCAACCAGATAACATACTATCATGTCGAGCAAGAAAGTCCTCTCTATATATATCCAAGAATCCACTATAATATACAATCATATATAATAATGGTCTCTAGGGCATACATATAACTAACAACTTCAAGGCATAGAAGATCGTTCACCATCTTGTTGAAGCTGTTTAGGTGGCCGTGAATTAGAGTCCCTTCCTTCATGTGTAATCTGTAAAGTCGCTTCTTTAGGTGTAGCTTGTTTGACAACGACTTTGTCATGTACAAGCTCTCTAGCTTCAACTAAAAACTTGCCACAGAAGTCTCCTTCATAACGTTATACATCACGTTATCCGCCAAACAAAGTTTTATCATGCATTGTAGTTTCAGATCCATCTCTGTCCATGCGTCATCTGTCATGGTAGTAGGTTTACTACCCCCAAGTGCCCTTAAACAGCCCTTCCTTCACCAGAAGTGCTTTTACCCTTCTCTGGCACATCGAGAAGTTTTGTTTCTCATTAAATTTCTCCACCACAAACTTTGTGCTATTTACCTTGTTATCCATCATTCTTAATTCCAAAGAAAAAAAACCTTTCTCTCGGATTCTTATGAACCACTATTAATAGAATCACAATCTAAGAAGATGAGGAGCGGACACAAGCATCGTCACCCACCGTAAACTTAAATTACAAAACTACAAAACGTAGCTTTGATACCAATTATTGATGAGACCACAGAGATCAATCGACAACGCAGCGGAAAAACCTTAGGGATCTATAAACCTAGATCCCTTTATAGACGAATAACAAAAAACACCAGATGCAAACCACAGAAATAAATAACACAAGACATTGGAGGGAAAAGGGAAGAACGTTATTAGAATTTGAGGGGGGGAATGTAAGTCCACGTTACCCACCCCGGTGCTTACGGGGAGGCGGAATAGGTAAAAAATAATTTTTTGACACAAGCTAACATGGACTAAAAACTTGAGGATCTTTGCCAAACCATTGCTAACAAACCACAAGAGGTTCTATCAACTATGCTCAAGAGATTATACCTCACGAACCAAGTCCTTCGGGTCTTCTCTCCGCTTTCCTCCTCGTCCATGCAAGCTCCAAGGATCGATCCGGATCTTGGTCACCTCCGCGGCCTCCTTGAGTCGAAGACGATCCACCATAGAGTTTGTAATCCGAGCTCCACCTCAAGCCGAGGTAACTAGGGCAACAAGTATGCTACTCTTGATGTCCTAGGTGATGTAGAATATGATGGTGGATTTATTTGTCTATTTAAATCCTAATTATCTCAACACATGAGAACTAAAGGATTTCTTAGTGAGGAGGAGGAAGAAGAACAAAACATGAGAGATCAAAAATGAAGAGAGAGAATGCCAAAAGAATAATGAACCATGGAAAAAATAAAAACCAATCTTTTATCATAATTATGATGGCTAAGATTGATTTGACCACATCATGTCTTGATAAAGCAAAAGAAGAGTCTAGAGCTCAAGAGAAAGATCCAAGTCAATAATGGTCAACTAGGTCAAAATGTCAAGCATGGTCAAATGGTCAAAGCAATTATCCATAACACAATTATCATTAAAAAGATTAGTAAATATTTTCCTCACCTCATAATGGTTTTGACCGAACCAACGGTCAAAACCCTAATGAGGCACCTCCTCCTTCTTCGCTCCTCACAACCGTGCATACACACCCGCATTCGCATTCCGTAGAATGCGAATGCACAGAAGACAAAACTAATCCACCCATACAATACTAGGATCCGGCTTAAACCAAAGCCCACTAGCATTGTCTGCCCGAACAGCATACGCGCACAAGTGCACGTAAGTGATCGTAGCCCTGTCGTAAAACCATACGGCCTCTACACCTTTCGCCCAGTGCAGGAAAACTCTCTGTGTGGGACTCTAAAGACTCGACACTACGCTGGCAGTGGGTTTAACCACAGACCGCAAGCGGCACTAGCTGTACGTAACGGTCCCCAGGTAGATGTCGATAAGAAGGCCGATGAGGTAAACCCATCCGAACTCCTACTGAGCCTGAATGTGACAATCTCCGTACAGTCCGGTCTGTTCGTCTGAGAATATCGCATGGCGGGCCTAAGGGGCGGTAAATGTCAGTCCCCTAATAGCGGTACAAGTCGTGTCGGAGTGTAGCCCAGAACACCCTGAGATAACATTGGAAACGCTACCAGTATATCTCGCTTGCCCTGGTCAGGGACTTTGTGTAATGGCTCTCCTAGACACAGCGCGATATCAACACCCAATACCGGGAGAGACGAATCCTATCTAACCGCTACTGCCTCCAAGTGCTTCGGGACTGCACCCAACTACTACCTGTTTGCACGACTCCTTTGAGCCGTGGTAGAGTAGTAATCAAAGTAAAGTGGGAACACACTCGAGGCGAAGTAGCAGTGTCAAGTCGACGGACTAAGCTGTACTCATGTCACCTGGGAACTGATAACTGACGATAGGCATAATACCAACCAACAGTTCCCAGCGAGTCCTGTCCAGTGTACTCGTAACCTAACGAGCACCCGCATACTATCTCATGTACGACGTACTAATGGCTGTGGGACAGACCATCTCCCCTGCTGGGACGAGAAGCGCATACGCTAGTCTACTCCGGAGTATCGATGCCCCGTCTCGATAATCCTACGACTAGGGACATGTATAAGGATGTGCTTGTAGATTACCCATCCCCCACTAGTGTGACTGCCATCACAACGCTGGTAATCAAGCAAAGATCCTAAGGGCTCCACCGATGTTTATAGGCGATATGCTAAAAGAAACACATGCACACATTAAAGTAGAAACAAACAAAGTAGCATACTACCATTTTGAGCAAGATTGTGTATACAACTGTGAATATCCCAAGTATCCATTAAGTAATATACAAACTAGTATGATACAGTAATGGCCTCTAGGGCATATACACTACCAAAAAACACCTGACAGAAGATTACAAAAAACCCTCTCCTTATGATCTCCTACGAGATCTCTTTCTTCTACAAATTCTCCTTATGGTCGTTTTGATCTCTTATGGAGCCGCCGTTTCGTCTCTCTTAAACTTTATGATCAAAATTATCTCTTAATGACCGCCTTGATCCCTTATGGAGTCATCTATCGCCTCATTTTAACCTTATGATCAAGTCGATATTTTTCCTTGATGAGTGCACTTTTCCATTTATAACATAGAATAAATTTTCTCCTACTTAGATTAGGATTAACATAAATCTCTTTTATCCTTATCTAATGGAATATTATCTCTTATTTAAATTTAAATCTAAATCTATACTTAAATAAGAGATTTATCTATAACAATATTTTCTCTTATCTAAATCTATATTTAAATAAGAGATTTATCTTAATTCTATCTATAATAACTAACTATTTAAATTTAAACTAATCTCAGCAAGTTAAAACCATTTTAGTCGTTTTGTCGGTAAATTAAAGTGCATGACTTCTAAGTCCTAATTTTCAACCTGCCATATGCGAAATGGGGAGTTCCAACTCCTAAATTTTTTAGATGCCCTATCAAACACAAACTTCAAACTCCTAATTTTTAATACAACTAATTCCTTCTAAACTAGAATTCCAACTCTTTAGCTAAGTTTTTTGCAACAATTCCGACTTTTAAAAAAATACTCATTTCTCAAATACTTTTTAATTAAAGCTGATGCGAACTATAGCTGCTCATGTTGCAATCCAAAAAAAAGTCTATACACCAATAACCAAATACAGCTGATCTCACAACCATTAGTAGATGCACCAACATAAAAATTGCTGACATATATAGGTAAGCTTATAGCTACCATGGCTACAAATCCAATAACTAAACTAGGCCGAGTGCTCATCAAAAGCATTTGCACTAAACCTGATATTTCACACACATCGGGTCCATATGCAGCATAATATTGCTTCTCCCAATCCATCCAGTGCAAAGGAGGCTCATTTTCACCCTCCAATACTTTCATTTCACGGATCCGTCTCCGGAGCAGGATCATGTTGTGATCCACTGACTTGAACCCGCTTTCGAAATCCGAGTCGAGACTATTTTTCTTACCGTATGTGAGAATGAATCGGACGGTTCGGATTTTGTTCGGAAGTGCGAAGCCGCTAAATGTACGGTCGGATGAGAATTTCGGAGAGGAGAGTGTTGAGAGTGAAATTGATTCCATGGTTTTGGATTTTGGAACTAAAGAATGTAATGTGATTTTATATTTGGGGTGAGATGGGGATAGGAGATTGACTATTTATAGGAACATCTTGGTGCACCAAAATAAAGAACCTTTGTCTTATGTAGTATTTTGTATATGGAAATGATAACGTACACAAAAATTCTTTTTATTGGGGAGAACAAAACTATCAAATATACATACATTGAACTTTTGGAGAACTTATTTTTTGTGGCAAAAACCAAGAGGGAAAAAACTTTGGGAGAATCTTTCCAATGTGCATGAACTATGCTTTGACACTTGTTAAGCATGGGATAAAAGATGATCAAATATATTTATGGAAGAATATTATTTTTTGTTATGTTTAAAAAAATACAAATATTATTTTTTATAGATATGTTTTCAATACGCTTGAAACAATTATGATGTTCGTTATTTTTTGCTATTAGATATAAATATTATTTTTAATAGACGAGTCCGTAAATTACATTTACACACAGTTGTAACTTGCAGCACCACAGGATAAAAAGAAATACATAACTATCTTCTTTATAAGAAACAACTTAGATATGATTGCACAAAAGCTATTGATATTTTTTAACATAAATATCATATACTTTGGCACTTAAAATAGATACCAAGAACAATCATTATAGCTATAAATTACATGTTTTGGTCATAAATCTAAACATGGAGTTTGTATTATGCATTGTGACTAATGACTATAAACAAATGCAAATAACAAATTATGTCAATATTTTAGGTCAAAAAAATTTTGTCTATCAATCCATTATCTAGTAAATTTTGAGATAACAATATTCATTTGAATCGTGAAATTTTAGCATTAGCTTTTAAGCAAGTTGTCACGACCCGAAAGAGCACATGACTGGCTCTTGAACCATATGAAGTTTATAGGACTCCATCTGTTCCAAGTAAGCCAAAAGCCCAGAAATCTAAAGTCATTTAAGGAGTAAATAAAGAAACTGGTTTTTAATAAGTAAAGAAAGCATGTTTGAAATCAAAGTTTTTAATTAACTAAGCCGAATATGTATTTTAAAAATGTGTAGTCTTTTCTGAAAATTTCGGCAGAGTTTCCTTTGTAAAAATTGGCCCTGAGCGGGGTACAACAAGAATAATATATATATGCAGTGATAAAAGGCATCCCCAAGCGGGAGCTAGCTCTTCGTCAATCGACGGTCACAACCACGCAAGCAATATAATATACAACGCCAAAGGGCGAGGATCAAACTCCAAAAAGAAACTCAAAACAGCCTGAAAACCGTAATACTACATGCGCGACTCTAAGGTCGAAATAATACATCACTGTTTTTCTAAGTCTGAAACAATATACAAGTTTTGGTTGATGGAATTTCTAGATACAATGAATAATACATCAACAAGGGTGGTCCTGACACAAAAGAACTCACCTACCAAAGCAAGTCACCCGTATGAAAGCAGTGTGCCAGAAAAGCCGCTATGAAACATGTACGGCAAAACCCGCAAGAACTGTGGCACAACGGGGATGAGTTGCCAACTCGTGAATAGAGAATATCTACAAGCAGAAATCGAATGTATGACCCATCCTAGGTCAATACGATCAGATATATATATAAACCTCAATATGAATAAGTCTGAAACATGTTAAAGTGGCAATGTAATCTCTATACATGAGTGTGGTGCCAAGTGCTCGTGCCAATGCCTCAGGTAATAACATATCATAAATATGAGGTATGATCAATATAATCAATCTGCATGTATGTGTATCCCATCCACTCGTCACCCAATGACAATAACCATCATGCATGTAAATATCATAAAGCATATGCATGGAAATATGAGGATATAAAACATCTGTGTCCCTCGCGACATGTCAAAATCATGGAACCGGAGTGTTCAGCATCGACACTCGAAAACATCATGAAAACTGTGCCCAGCATCGGCACGTAAATCCTCATATATCGGGCTCCGTCAGTCCGGATCAGCCCACGGACTCCGTCTGGGGAATCGGCCCTCGGCCCCAGCAGTACGCCTATATCCATCTATCGACTCTGGTCAGTATCCTTCGGATAACCGCCAGGTCCCACCAATCACCGGTAGGTAGTAGTCCCTCTGCCAGGCTCACCGTCTAGCTACACAGCAGATCCGTTCTCGCCCCGAGGTACCATACCGGGTCCACCATATACCCGCAATCGGCCTCGTCCTCTCCTCAAATCGGGTTTCACATGTCGCTCTCAGCACCGAGAAAACACATGGTGGACGCACTAAAATATCATATCAAGGGTAACCGGGTTTTTGCAACAATCACATACTTTCTTTTGAAATACCCACGGTTCCCAAATCCAGAAATATTATGGAAACAACATATCTCAATGCGTATAATCAAAAGCATGATGTATGCAACATGTGAAAGAAATATAAGCATATCAGTATATCATGCAACGGTTGATTAGTCTCAAAAACTATCTAGTAACCGCAATCAAGAACGGCATAGCATGTAGCTAGCCGGTGAGTACGGGTCGGTCCACAGGGATGTTGTGAATTTCCTAATCGCAAAAACGAGTTAATTCCGATGGGTGTCGGATTGATTTATTAAATCTAAAAACTAAATTATTCTATACAAAGATTATCTGGATCTAAATCTTGCTAGGGTTAGGTTTAGGAATGGTTTGGAAATGTAATAAATCTCAACGCTTTCTATACCCAAATGAAGATCTAAGAGGAGTTATGGTAATTATCAATAAAGGGGATTAGATCCATTCGGGAAGGTGTTCCTTCCTCTAGGTTCTTATCCTTCCTTTAGAGATCCTTACCCTAACCTCCATGGAAAACACACGCAACCGGGCCTTTATACTACGGTATCACCGCTACCTCGAGGGATAGGATGCCGTAGGGCGCGGTGTGTGCGTGTATGCATGGAGTCCTATTTAAAATATATAATGGGCAAGAAAGGGATGAGAGATCTCATCTCTCAAATGCGTTCCCCAAAACTAACCCTAACAAGCGAGGAGACTACTCGCTCATTAGGGAATTTAAAAACATTTATCTAGGGCAAAGAATGAAAAATTACCTAGGGCAAGAATTTAAATTAACTACTTACTTTACAGATGGCTCTCTCCAAACATCAACACAGGGTTGTCAAATCTGAATTCATGATATGAAAAGAGGCATCGATGCTCTCCAAAAGAATTCTGAATTTTATTCATAGAAAGAGGCATAGGGAGGCATACAATGAATTGGGCTTCTATTTATAAGAGATAGAAACCCTAGGTTACAATTGATTCGCACGTCTGCATTTACAAGAATACCCCTAGGTTGACTAGTCAGCGCCGCAGAAAAATATGGTAAAATTTAATTTCCCAACAGGCCTTAGATGGCCGCGGTTCCGCGGCCTCAGCATGGGCTGGGCCGCGGTTCCGCGGCCCAATGATGAGTTCATGTTCTGAAATTTAGTGTGCTGCTTGTGGGCTTTCTGGGCTTGCTTCTTCTTTGGTTCTTTACTGAATTTGGCTTCTCTGTTTCTTCCAGATCTCCAGTGAATACTTGTAGTGAACTTTAACTATTTCTTCGTGTCGCTGCCTTTATACTCGGTGAACTGTTGTTCATTGTTTCTCACAATGTAGGCGCGATCGAGATTTCACCATTTATCATTTGTAGTCTCACTTTTTGCATTGTCTTTTATCTTTTTCATTGTTTTAGATCCAAGAACCTGTAACCTGTAATATGTAACAGACATGCGTCAAAAGCACCTGTTTATTTATAAAACGAATAAGAATGGGGAATATAATAATGCAATATTATGGTGTGAACAACAGTACTGTAGTGTAGTGACATGGCAATTATCGATGATGAAGTGTGTGAGCCGACAAGCAAGTGTACGTGGAACATACGCATCATCGATAATAGTGCTGGTATCCTAACAGCATGGTAGTAGTATAGCAGTAATCACATGCAATGCAATGCAAATAGTATGAAAATGTGGAATCGAATAATCGACGCAACAGTGAAGAATCTACAACAATAAATATATCATACAGTTGTGCCATTTGAAATAAGATGAATCGGGGTTTTTTGGTAAAATAAGGGCTACGGTGTTTTAAGAAAAGAGGTGTCGTTTGGAAATATCCGTAGAATCCCTTTTTGCCTATCTTTAAAATATCCCCGATTCGCTGGTTTTGAAATAGGTATGACTCGGGTCTAGTCTAACGCCTACTATGCGAACTACTGATCCAACTATCAAGTCAATCGGGAGGGGCATGGAAACCACCTAAATCTGAGTCGATATATATATATATACAATAGTCGGTGATCCCGCCTCAATAGTATCACGTACGATACAGTACATCATATAACATCCTCGAGTAGAGTGCGGACCTATCATCAATATAAAGCTCGTACGGTAAATCGTCGTACGGCATCCCAATAGCTGGGTACGGGTCAATATCACATTCGTCTCATCAATTATCAGGTATCCTTATCATCACACCACATGATCTGGGGTACTGACCTAAGTCTAGTACAATCGACACCATCTATGTATGCATGCACGTGTATGAAACACTTCGTCAAGGGACCCGCTAAATCATCATGTCGTATCTCAAATACGAACCCTGTCATATCGCCGATCTCACGGCCTCAAATCAAATCTCATCGACTCATCTCAATCCCACGCATCATCCTCAAATCCCGTATATGAACACATAGTCCCATACCCATGTGTAGATATACACACCTCCATATGCGCACAGGTAAAAGAAAGAATGTATGCAAGTATGTATGTGCGTGTATTTGTGGGTGCAACCACTACTCTAGGGTTTCGTACTACACTAAACCAATCCATCCTTATCATCAATAATCTATTTTTACCATCAATACTCTTAAACAACATATAATAATTATATGTGTGTATACGTATTCGTATACATCACCACGGACTGCGGGGGTGCTATACGCCATCCACCCGACTTCCCCCGTAGATATAATCTACTCATCTTGCTTCTCATGTGCCGATGCCGATGTCGCCATCCTTAACTTCAACGCCTCGACGTCACATGGGGTACCTACAAAGATATCATAAACTCTAAAGCATATGAAAATCACATCAGAAACCAAAACGGCACACGCTACGCCTATAGGTAAAAACCTATAGCCTCGCATGCAAACACGATCAGTAGCCACTTGTCGTTGACGTCCAAACGCCACCCGACAGAAAAGAATCACTAGACACCAAAATCCATGCTAAAACAAGTCGTAAATCATGTGCCAACCCATGAAAACTAACCCAGATTTTACCCTAAATGGAATCAGACAAAATTGCACATGCCAGGGGTCAAGTTTACAGGGTATAAGGCTACAGAACAAAAACGAGACGATTCCCTCCTGCTCTGGCCGCAATTTGCGGCCAGAAGGAATAAATTGGCCGCCTGGAATAGGAGGTGGGGGCTAGGGTTTGGTGTGGTGGTTCCTATGTGCCTGCACATCTCACTGTCAACTCAAATTTATTTTAGGGTTTCAGGGATGATAGAAGATTCCAAAACACACTCGCAGGAATACAGTTTTCCCCGATATCGTTCCATAAATCCGTATTCTGGGTTAAGGCTTCAGGTTAAGATCCAAAATAACATCACACCAGGGGTTCTAAGGTCACCATAAGCCTCAATTTCACTTTACAACTCAAATTTACCCTAATCCTCTCTAGGGTTGTCCAAAGTGCACAAAACTTCGTCGAAACGACATCAAACTTTAAAAGAGGCTAAATCGCTAGAAATGATACAACAATTGTGAAGGAATTACCTCACTAGAGACTCATGAATTCTTAATAGCGCCAAAACACAAACTTTCTTGGTCCAAATGGTTGCTTGAGGGCTTGTGCACACTTTTTGTGAAGAGGGAGTGAGGTTTTAAGGTGTTTATCATGGTGTTTTGGAGGCTTTAAGAGGGGAGGGAGTGAGGGAAGAGGCTGCAGCAGCAGGAGGTGGAGGAAGAAGGAGAGAGAAAATGAGAGGAGGAAATGAAGGGGAGGCCAAGTCAACACATTCGCCTACCCTCTCTCTCTCACCATTCCTCAAAATCTTAAACCAAATCTTTTTCTTTTTCTTTTCCTCCCTAATTTCCCCAAACCTTCTCACTCAAATAGTGGACCCAAAACACCCATGGTAAGAAAATGTAACACAAGTCCAAAAATGAAATGTGCATGTTTTGCACAAAAATGCCAAAAAACCGATTAGCGATTTTTAATCGCGATTAGCACTAAATTAGCATATAAATGCTCACAAAAACTTAAAAATGGCATAATTCCAATAAATACCCCATTTTAGAATTTTCCAAAATTTTTCCCATTTATCGGTATTTAATTATACCGAAATATTAAAATATTCAATAAAATAATATTAAATTATAAAAATTCCCAAAAATAATATTTTATTATTTTGAAATGTTACAATCTTCCCCCCTTAAATAAATTCGGTCCCCGAATTTAAATTTAAACCCCCAAATACTAAAACATTTCCAATGAAAGTCCAGGTCGTCGGGGCTCCGAAATCATCAATACATAACACATCATAGCGCAATACATGCGTATGAGTAATGAGAAGATAACTCAAAATCAAAACTTCGTCAAGCATCCCGCAATCATCGGAGTCATGGTAAAGACACAAATGTCAAGTCCAAAATAAAACCAATATGATATAAATCAGAACTATACTTGTAGACATCCAATCTATACATGTGAATAACTGAAATAAATACATGCCAAATCTTTTTAAGTCGTTGTGCGATGCGCATAACACTGCACAGTGGCGGACGTCTGCTATAAGAAAATAACCGTATACGTATATATATCTTTTGTTTAAAATGTACATTCCGCTGTTTTGAAAACAATTTAGAAGGGTTCCATTACTTTAAACGTGTCGTGTCATATCGGACACATAGGTAAATACTGAGACTATAGCTCTCATTTTGGAACTCCCTTCGATAGTTATCAATGCATGCAAAATATATCCAGGTACTGTCCTCTGACTAGTCCTGCTCAGTACGAAAACACATAGCAAATATCATAAAAACGTATTGCTCCATAAGAATCAATCCCAAAAGATATATAAGAATACCATATGCGTCTGGTGCGCACGGAAATCAAAATCCATACATGTGCACAGAAACAACATCTAGGTGCAACGGGTGTGCACATAACATCTGTCAAGGAAACGTGTGTGCGTAACAGCAAAATCAGGTGCCTCTGATATGCACGAAGAATCCCGATCTGGTGCATCTGGTGTGCACCAAAATCGTCCCTCAAAATATGCGCCCAACATGCGCGAAAATCCAAATCGGTGCATCCATCCTACACGAAATCACGAAATCCGTCGAACATGCGCAAGTCCAAATCAAATGCACGAAGTGCAAGAAATCGACATCAATATCAGAATCCAAAATCGACATATCGGATGACATCAAATCGAAGTCAGGTGCAATCGTAGTGCACAAAATATAAATCCGATGCAACAAAGGCACAAAATACAAATCTGGTGCGATAACGCAAGAAACATATAACTGGTGCATCCCATGCACAAATACCCAGCAATAACTCAAATGCGAAAGCAGCAACACCAAGTGTACCCAGGTGTAAAGAAAATCATAAACGTGTGCAACTGCGTGCACAAAACACATATCCATGCACTACAAGCACATATAAGTTATACCGAGTGCAAAAATCAAATCGTGTGCGTAACATATGCACCACATCCAATCAACCGTATGAAATCCATAAAACTCGGTCATCAAGACTAAATCATGCGAATAGATCGCCCAAAATACCGAAATCCAAAGTGACGGATACGTGATAGTCAAATCACAAAATCACAAATCATAAATACCGTCGTCGGTATATCCTCCTTCAAAGTCGAGAAGGTGTCGGTACATCCAATGCTAGCGGCGCAAAATATCTACTTGCCTCTTGCTCACGGTCTGGCGTCCTCTGTCTCTGGTTTCTTATCTTCCCTGTGGATTACCAATCTCGCAATCCATCGGCTCATCGGCCCTATCAGGTGTGCTAACGGAAATGATTCCGTTCTGGCACTGCTCTGGTCATCTCTCGGTCAATCCTCACGACCGCTCGTAAAGCAGCACGCCACTGGTGCCGACCTCTGGTCCTCTGAATGCACATCACACATCTTCTCCTGGTGCAAATCTTATTGCAGCAGTGTACTGGAAGGAATCCTGCTCAAGGTCTCTTCTGATCTCGCCTAAACCAAACTGTACGGAGGCTGGTACTCTGGCATAATCTTTTCTCGCTCTCTGGACAATTGTGTCCTCAGTACAACATCTACTCGAAAGCTGGTCGCATCCCAGCGCCTCTGTATGCATATCCGACCTTTAATCTTAACGGGGAGTAGTAACAGCTCGTCTGCATCTCGCACGAACTTCTTGTCCCGCTTGTCTGTATCATCGTCCATTTCGGCGTTGCGTCTCTATCTGCGCACTGCAATGTCTTCGGCTACAGTCCATCCGAAGTCCCTCACACGGACTCGAAATCACGAACTCGGTATCTTCATCACTCAGTAGAAGATATCTAGCCGAACACGTCCTCAGCGTGCGTATCGCATCTTTGATGTCAACGGAGTGGAACGTCATCTCGTCGAAATCTCATGCGAACTCTTTACTCCACTTGTTCCAATGTCGACTGATTCGGACTCGTCTACTCGTGGCTGCATGGACTACGCTCCAACGGCTATACTCGTATCTGGAGTCTCCCAAGCAACATGTCCCATCACATAATATCCGAAAGATGTCGAACCATCCGATCGACTCGTCAGAACCTCATAATCCCCCAAGAGATCAACATCTTGAGTACAGTTTAATAGTATCGAGTACATACCACAGCATCGGTGGTCCAGCCGTAGAAGGGCAAACCCAAGCCTCACTAATGGCGCCGTGGAACCGCCGCAAACCCTAAGGTTCAAAAGCTTTCACACGGTCATTATTTCGAGTTAGGGTTTCATTCTTCTAGAAGGTCCATAGAATTGCTTGCACGTCTTTCCGAATACTTTAAACTTGGAAAATGGGCTCCTGACATCGTCTCTATCGACTCTCAACGAACCTGCGTGAAGTCGTCTCTAGCTGGAATCAATCTATCTGATGACCTCGCATCGGGGTAAGCGAACAAACCACATGTCCTAGTCATTCACCCTCGGGTGACTAGCGACATTCCATCATATCCTTAAGTATATACTCATGCTGCAGTAGCTCCAATCATCTGGCGATATCTCATCATTTGCAGCAGCAACTAGCTCATTCGTCTGTACGCTAAACAGCGCCTCAATCATCATGAATAAGCGATATATCAATGGTCATCACATCCTGGCTGGCCTCTATCAGTGGCTCAATCCTCTGGTACCGATCGGCACATCGGGGAAATCTCGTAAAAGCGATCTGTCAAACGTTCATGGCGCGAAAACGCAATAAGACGACGCCTCTATATGCAATCGTGTGTCTCTGGAATCACGCCCTGGTCAGTCCTCGTCCACGACGAGCTCATGCTGACGCAACTCGAGCCGTAGCTCACTCTGCCCGTGCAATCATGGCAGCAAAATCATAACCAGTATCGATGAGAATAGATCATAGGAAGGAATATAATACTGTGCAAGGAAATGTACATCTTAAGGTTTCTTAAGCGGAGTGGCGTGTCGTAAGTATGCCGCGGAACATACGTACGGTACATCACTCTACTCAAGCTACCTACTCCATCAACCAAGGGTCATCCTATGCGACGAAAGTTCGGGTATAATACCCCCTCGACTAGGTCTAAGTTCCGTAAGGTCAAGCCTAAGTTCCGTATATAGATAAACGCCCTAGGCTCCACATAGACAAACTTAGACTCGAACCAAGGTTAACCTAGCGCTCTGATACCAAGTTTGTCACGACCCGAAAGAGCACGTGACTAGCTCTTGAACCATATGAAGTCTATAGGACTCCATCTGATCCAAGTAAGCCAAAAGCCTAGAAATCTAAAACCATTTAAGGAGTAAATAAAGAAACTGGTTTTTAATAAGTAAAGAAAGCATGTTTGAAATCAAAGTTTTTAATTAACTAAGCCGAATATGCATTTTAAAAATGTGTAGTCTTTTCTGAAAATTTCGGCAGAGTTTCCTTTGTAAAAACTGGCCCCGAGTGGGGTACAACAAGAATAATATATATATGCAGTGATAAAAGGCATCCCCAAGCGGGAGCTAGCTCCTCGTCAATCAACGGTCACAACCACGCAAGCAATATAATATACAACTCCAAAGGGCGAAGATCAAACTCAAAAAGAAACTCAAAACAGTCTGAAAACCGTAATACTACATACGCGACTCTAAGGTCGAAATAATACATCACTGTTTTTCTAAGTCTGAAACAATATACAAGTTTTGGTTGATGGAATTTCTAGATACAATGAATAATACATCAACAAGGATGGTCCTGATACAAAAGAACCCACCTACCAAAACAAGTCACCCGTATGAAAGCAGTGTGCCAGAAAAGCCGCTATGAAACATATACGGCAAAACCTGCAAGAACTGTGGCACAACGGGGGTGAGTTGCCAACTCGTGAATAGAGAATATCTACAAGCAGAAATCGAATGTATGACCCATCCTAGGTCAATACGATCAGATATATATATATATCTCAATATGAATAAGTCTGAATCAAGCTAAAGTGGCAATGTAATTTCTATACATGAGTGTGATACCAAGTGCTCGTGCCAGTACCTCAGGTAATAGCATATCATAAATATGAGGTATGATCAATGTAATCAATCTGCATGTATGTGTATCCCATCCACTCGTCACCCAATGACAATAACCATCATGCATGTAAATATCATAAAGCATATGCATGGAAATATGAGGATATAAAACATCTGTGTCCCTCATGACACGTCAAAATCATGGAACCAGAGTATCCAGTATCGACACTCGAAAACATCATGAAAACTGTGCCTAGTATCGGCACGTAAATCCTCATATATCGGGCTCCGTCAGTCCGGATCAGCCCACGGGCTCCGTCTGCGGAATCGGCCCTCGGCCCTAGCAGTACGCCCATATCCATCTATCGACTCTGGTCAGTATCCTCCGGATAACCACCAGGTCCCACCAATCACCGGTAAGTAGTAGTACCTCTGTCAGGCTCACCGTCTAGCGACACAGCAGATCCGTTCTCGTCCCGGGGTACCATACCGGGTCCACCATGTACCCGCAATCGGCGTCGTCCTCTCCTCGAATCGGGTTTCACAAGTCGCTCTCAGCACCGAGAAAACACATGGTGGACGCACTGAAATATCATATCAAGTGTAACCGGGTTTTTGAAACAATCACATACTTTCTTTTGAAATACCCACGGTTCCCAAATCCAGAAATATCATGGAAACAACATATCTCAATGCGTATAATCAAAAGCATGATGTATGCAACATGTGAAAGAAATACAAGCATATCAGTATATCATGCAACAGTACTACAGTGTAGTGACATGGCAATTATCGATGATGAAGTATGTGAGCCGGCAAGCAAGTGTACGTGGAACATACGCATCATCGATAATGGTGATGGTGTCCTAACAGCATGGTAGTAGTATAGCAGTAATCACATGCAATGCAGTGCAAATAGTATGAAAATGTGGAATCGAATAATCGACGCAACACTGAAGAATCTACAACAATAAATATATCATACAGTTGTGCCATTTGAAATAAGACGAATCGGGTTTTTTTGGTAAAATAAGGGCTACGGTGTTTTAAGAAAAGAGGTGTCGTTTGGAAATATCCGTAGAATCCATTTTTGCCTATCTTTAAAATATCCCCGATTCGCTGGTTTTGAAATAGATATGACTCGGGTCTAGTCTAACGCCTACTATGCGAACTACTGATCCAACTATCAAGTCAATCGGGAGGGGCATGGAAACCACCTAAATCTGAGTCGATATATACATATATACAATAGTCGGTGATCCCGCCTCAATAGTATCACGTACGATACAGTACATCATATAACATCCTCGAGTAGAGTGCGGACCTATCATCAATATAAAGCTCGTACGGTAAATCGTCGTACGACATCCCAATAGCTGGGTACGGGTCAATATCACATTCGTCTCATCAATTATCAGATATCCTTATCATCACACCACATGATCTGGGGTACTGACCTAAGTCTAGTACAATCGACACCATCTATGTATGCATGCACGTGTATGAAACACTTCGTCAAGGGACCCGCTAAATCATCATGTCGTATCTCAAATACGAACCCTGTCATATCGCCGATCTCACGGCCTCAAATCAAATCTCATCGACTCATCTCAATCCCACGTATCATCCTCAAATCCCGTATATGAACACATAGTCCCATACCTATGTGTAGATATACACACCTCCATATGCGCACAGGTAAAAGAAAGAATGTATGCAAGTATGTGTGTGCGTGTATTTATGGGTGCAACCACTACTCTAGGGTTTCGTACTACACTAAACCAATCCATCCTTATCATCAATAATCTATTTTTACCATCAATACTCTTAAACAACATATAATAATTATATGTGTGTATACGTATTCGTATACATCACCACGGACTGCGGGGGTGCTATACACCATCCACCCGACTTCCCCCGTAGATATAATCTACCCACCTTGCTTCTCATGTGCCGATGCCGATGTCGCCATCCTTAACTTCAACGCCTCGACGTCACGTGGGGTACCTACAAAGATATCATAAACGCTAAAGCACATGAAAATCAAATCGGAAACCAAAACGGCACACGCTACGCCTATAGGTAAAAACCTATAGCCTCGCATGCAAACACGATCAGTAGCCACTTGTCGTTGAGGTCCAAACTCCACCCGACAGAAACGAAACACTAAACACCAAAATCCATGCTAAAACAAGTCGTAAATCATGCGCCAACCCATGAAAACTAACCCAGATTTTACCCTAAATGGAATCAGACAAAATTGCACATGCCAGGGGTCAAGTTTACAGGGTATAAGGCTACAGAACAAAAACGAGACGATTCCCTCCTGCTCTGGCCGCAATTTGCGGCCAGAAGGAATAAATTGGCGGCCTGGAATAGGAGGTGGGGGCTAGGGTTTGGTGTGGTGGTTCCTATGTGCCTGCACATCTCACTGTCAACTCAAATTTATTTTAGGGTTCCACGGATGATAGCAGATTCCAAAACACACTCGCAGGAATACAGTTTTCCCCGATATCGTTCCATAAATCCGTATTCTGGGTTAAGGCTTCAGGTTAAGGTCCAAAATAACATCACACCAGGGGTTCTAAGGTCACCATAAGCCTCAATTTCACTTTACAACTCAAATTTACCCTAATCCTCTCTAGGGTTGTCCAAAGTGCATAAAACTTCGTCGAAACGACATCAAACTTTAAAAGAGGCTAAATCACTAGAAATGATATAACAATTGTGAAGGAATTACCTCACTAGAGACTCATGAATCCTCAACAGCGCCAAAACACAAACTTTCTTGGTCCAAATGGTTGCTTGAGGGCTTGTGCACACTTTTTGTGAAGAGGGAGTGAGGTTTTAAGGTGTTTATCATGGTGTTTTGGAGGCTTTAAGAGGGGAGTGAGTGAGGGAAGAGGCGGCAGCAGCAGGAGGTGGAGGAAGAGGGAGAGAGAAAATGAGGGGAGGAAATGAAGGAGAGGCCAAGTCAACACATTCACCTACCCTCTCTCTCTCACCATTCCTCAAAATCTTAAACCAAATCTTTTTCTTTTTCTTTTCTTCCCTAATTTCCCCAAACCTTCTCACTCAAATAGTGGACCCAAAACACCCATGGTAAAAAAATGCAACACAGGTCCAAAAATGAAATGTGCATGTTTTGCACAAAAATTCCAAAAAACCGATTAACGATTTTTAATCGCGATTAGCACTAAATTAGCATATAAATGCTCACAAAAACTTTAAAATGGCATAATTCCAATAAATACCCCATTTTAGAATTTTTCATAATTTTTCCAAAATTTTTCCCATTTATCGGTATTTAATTATACCGAAATATTAAAATATCAATAAAATAATATTAAATTATAAAAATTCCCAAAAATAATATTTTATTATTTTGAAATGTTACACAAATATAGTTTGTTTAAACAAATTTAAAGCAAATATTGTTCAATTAAAGATAAAAAAAATAAAGATTAAAACTTTGAAATCAAAGCTCTCACTTTCGAAGGAAGTTTTTGAGTTTCCTCCCAAGTCTAGAGTAAAAAAATAAGATAATCTATCAATTATTTATCAATCGAGCATAAAATTGAGAGCGGTACAATGTCAATATTTTCAAAAGATCTTAAGATGGCCAAAACATGTTGCAACGGATCATAGAAAGCTGAAAAATGCTATGTGGCAAAATAATTGAGCTACACTTTACATAGATTTAGATAAAAAGGTGAAGAAAACACGGTCATATTTATACCTAATAATGTATCTTTTTCATATAAAAAAGTACCATATTTTTCTCATAAAAAAAGCCATTTCTCCATTAGCAATTTAGTTCAAACATTTATCCTTAGAAAAATGTACTAAATTTGTGATTCATCAATCCACCTTATAACTCAATTATGATCACATGCTGCACGGCCAATTAGTTTTTCCAACCATATATAATTCGCATTAATATTAAAAATAATTGCAAAGAAAAAGAAAAAATAGAAAAATAAAAGAAATAATTTTAATAGAAATAGCTAAAACTCAATGTACCATTGACGTAATCCTAAAGATGAGTCTTTGCTTTAAAAAAAATTCAAAGATTAAAATTGAAAAAAAAAAAAAGAAAAAACATTTACTCGATTATTTCTTTTATAGGAAATTTTGGGAAAATAATTTCATAGCCTAATGAAATGAAATTAAAAAAAAAAACAAATCATCTTTTGTGATTTGAAATATTCTTGATTTCACATGTTTGAAAAAAGAGATTTGATATTATTTGTTATTTTTGTTGTTAAGACACAAATATTATTCACTCTTCATTTTTTTAAATTCCAATTACCTACCAATTATTAACCAAGGATATATTAAGGGAATATGAATAAACTTCAAGAGCCAAAAGGGAAAGCCGAAAATAGTGCTGCGAAAGATTACTCGACCAACTTAACTTTATAATAGAGTACTAATACATAGATAGATAAACTGAAATAATAGTATGTTGCGTAGAGGTAGTTGCTGTCGTTTTTCGTGGTTATAGTTGACTCATTACAATTAATTAAGAGCCTAATTATACCCGTACAAAAATTAAAAGGAACTATTAGTTGTTAATATAACATGGGAAGCTTTCGGGGGCTAGCTTCAAATTTGATTTTGATCTAGGTAAAATTTGATTCTAATACATAAGTTTAATCAATTTCTTTATCTTTGATTAATTTGAGTTGCCTTTCTTTGATTTGCAGAGCCCATTTCCTCTAATTACAGAATGAAAATCAAAGAAACAAATTGATGGAGGCATAATAGTCTCGAGCATGCTTTTTATCAATATCCCTGATTATCTAAACTAAACCAATCCAACATTGCATCCTGCAACTAACCGGGCCTTTGTGATTGTACTCGGCATTGTGTTTTTACATACTAATCGCTCCAGTACAGGTCGTAGCACAATCATGCGAGTCCTGATCTAAAAGATTATCTTGAGCTCTCACATTGTAGAAGCTCGAGCCAAACCTGAAAATCGAGAGCGACTGTCTTTGAGAAGCACCTCTGGCTTTCCTTGTTCGACCTGCAACAAATTAAAGGCGGACAATACTGTCTCAAATCGTACCATCTTATTTATAGCCGAAATTTACGCACCCGATGGAATATTGGTAATTAATTCAATTTGTTAGAAGAAGCCTACCAATATTCCATGGTCAAGAACTAGAATGTTATCCATGTTCAACACCACAGATAGACGATGAGCTATTGTGAGGACAGTGATGCCTTTGCATTCATTAGAAATAGTATTTTGCAGGATTGATGCTGTCTTTGTGTCGACATTGGCTGTGCACTCATCCAAACAAAGTATCTGCATTTAACGAGGAAACTGTCTTTAAATATATAATGATCATAACTTGTTAAAGTAAGAACGTGCAGATAATCTGGATACTGTAAAGAGTGATGGGGGAAAAGAGGAATATATTTGTAACCAACAGTGCATTACCCATACATACACTAATCTGTATGTGACGACACATAAGAACAGACGCGCGCGCGCGCATGTGCAAACAAAGGTGTTTAATGTATGATATTCCTATTTGAAAGCAAACAACAAACATATAGAGTTTTTTTTTTTTTTTTTTAAATTTAATCCACTAACCTATACTAATTTGGCACCGCATAGCTGATGAGACCAACTCCTTAAATATCGATGAAATAACTTTAGAGGAAAGTACTATACTAAAAAGAATAGTCAGTATGAAAGTTTCAAAACTTGGTAGCGATATTAGATACTCAGTTCTGGGATTAGAATCGGTCATCTCATCCAGGGGTGCAGCCAGAGGGCAAGCTGGGGCCCACACCTATCCAACGATACTCGTATCTATAGACACAAAAATAATCGACTCCAATTACTTTTTGGGCATTTTACTGAAAAGTCCCTTTATACTTCGCTAATTACTAAAAAGCCCCTACATACTTCGTATTTACTTAAAAGACTTCATACACATTTAAATTGCACTAAAAAGTCCTCTAACAGGCAAAGAAGAGAATCGTTTTGGTATCGTCCATTACTCCGTTGGGAGGCTAACGGTGAGTATCGGGTTAGGGTTTTAAAACCTTCCCAACCTCTCTTTTTTTTCCAAATTTCCTAAATTTTCTGCCAAATTGGCTTTAGGATTAGGATTTCGATCAAAGATCTCTCAAATTGATCATGAAAATCGGCTCTTCTTTTTCAACCTTTTCCAACAATGAGCTTATCGAGTGTCGTTGTTCGTTCAATTGCTAGTTTCAAGTTCATGGGCAAGCTCATTTGAAAGAGCGATTTTTTAGTTACGCTAAATCCTAATTTTCAACTAAGCGAGGTTCTTTTTATAAGAGAGACCTACCTGAATACCTAGAAAGTAAGAGAACAGTTCAAACACAAGTTCCAACTCCATCTTTCTAACGGGACACTGACTTTTGATGGAAAACTAGTGGGTTTTTTTGGTGCAATTTAAATATATGGGGGTCTTTTAAGTACATACGAAGTATGGAAGGGCTTTTTAGTGATTAACGAAGTATGAAGAGGCTTCTTAAAAAAAAAGCCCTAACCTTTTACTATATCAGGTGATGGAATTTTATTATTTTTTTGAAAAAAAATATTTAGATTGATTCTAAGAAAAGTTATGACATAGCACAATCGAATTTTTCTAAAAGAAACATTTAAATGGTAAGAAGAGTAATGACAACATATTATTTGTCATTACTTACTAATTTTGGCCTTTTATCATAGGATTTTGGATGTGTTAAACTACAAACAATAGTTAAACTACATATAGAAAAGAGAAGAAAATGAATTTCAATTATTATATAGCCTCAGTTAAATACTCATCAAGTGAAATTCTTTTTTTAAATGTGTAAAACAAAAAATGATTGGCTTTCTAATACTTTTTTTCTTTTTGAGTTATGGTTTTAAGATAATTGAATTTAAATCTTTTGTATAAGTGCAAGAAATGAATATGACTGAATATATTGATGGAATATTGTTTTAGACTAATACTTTCTAATCTTTATAATTTATAAATTAGTATTACTTTTTGACATGGATGAAATTGTTTTTCATGGATTTTCTTGGACCCTCCTAAGCAAATTTTTCCGGGTCCACCTGCGGTCTCATATCCGGATATCCGATTTTTGGTACTAACAAATCATTAGAACATCATTAAATATTTTATATAAATATTAAAAAATTGACTAGAAATTTTCATTTTTTAAACTCAGGGATGATGCCCAGAGTATTTTTTAATCAATCATCCATATATTAATATTCATTCACATAGCTCATTTTTTTTGTAGTGTGTGCTTTACTTTTTTGTATTTGTTTTTTCTTTTTGTTTTTTGTTTTATCCTTGTGTGTGCAGGCTCGCGCGCGCGTGGATTGATAATCGTACTAATTAACAGGTAAAGAAGGTGCGATTGAGTATATCAGAGCTTCACCAATAAGGTGCAGTTGGCATTTCTCCTCTCTCTCTCTCTCTCTCTCTCTCTCTCTCACCTTCCCGGAATCCCTTTGAGTTGTGGTGTAAGGAAAAAGTGAAAACAAAACCTACTCTAATAAGTGATATGGGTAAATGTGATGCTAGCTGGGATTATAATTGAGCTCATGCATGTGAAGATCTAACCCCCATGAGGGAATTGCATTCCAAGTTGTCATTATAAGATCCTAGCAACCAGCATCTTTCCTAAATTGTTTTCCGTTCAAGTATCCGGGCTCATTTCCATGTGCCCCCAAAACCTTAATGGGTAATACCTTTGGGTACATTGACATCCAAGAGGCCCTTTATTGCTACATCGTTGCTTTCATCACAACCCACCACCATGGCTACTTCAAAAAAGGAAAGACCAAACTAACATAAATACTCATTTTCCTTGGTTTTCCATCTAGAAATTGACATTGGCTTAGGCTTCGGAGGGGTATTGGTCGTATTTTAGCCATTTGTCTGAAATCTATGGCTGTTTGAGTGTGTGCACCAACACCACCTGAAGTGTTACCCTCTTAAAGTTGATATACCCATGCATTCACTTGCACCTTTGAGGTAATCATATGGAGATTCTGGTACGACCTAATGCACCGAGGTAGCCCATTCACGCAGCAGAAGCTTTCCCTGCACGAAGCTCTTTCAAATACCACCTACTCACGCGTCGACAGCCCAGGCAGGCATGAAACACATTCAAAAGCCGTTATTTGCACAAAATCCTACACTATAGCATTCACTTAGCCCTATATATATCCTAACTCATACATAGGTTATGTGGGTGGACATTTGGAACTACTAAAGGATTGAATTCACATTGACAACCGGCTCTAATTTTATTTTTAAATTAAAATTGTGGAGCTGTCGTCGTGATTGAGCCCCCTTTCTGTCATGTATAATTTTATTTTTAAATTAAAATTTATGGAGCTGTCATCATGATTAAGCCCCCTTTCTGTCATGTATAACAATGGCGAACTATTTTAATTTTTATATGATTCCCAATATACTTATCTATTAAACTAACACCAATTTGGCTAATAATTCTACCAACTCTAGGAAGATTATTAGTTTTTACACATGCTCTCTCTAATAATTTGTCAATGTGGAATAATTTATGATATATTTGGTGTCAGTATTAGCATAAAAAATAATCTTAAATAACAATAGAAGGCTTAAATTCAAACTCCTAAACGAATACAGTTAATTGATGACATGTGCCCATAAATTAGGTTATTTGCATGGGCTCCTAAAAGAATATGTTGCCCTCTCGAGAGACTTGTTCCACAGAGTAATTAAGAGAAGCTACCTTGGAAGATTTGATGAGTGCGCGAGCAAGGCATATAAGTTGCCGCTGACCAACGGAAAATGAGATACCACAATCTTTCACGTGCATATCTAGTCCTCCAGCTGATTCTATCTCTGCTTTGACATGACACTTATCAAGAGTCTCCCAAATTTTTGCATCACTCGTCTTACCAAACGGATCTAGGTTGTCCCTGAGATATCCCAAAGAAATAAAACAGACTTTAGACTAAGCTTCAATTCATGAACAAGGAGTGCACACCACATTAAAAGGCATCATTTTCGCTGCAACAAAGAACACTACTTATAGTACTTGTATGAGAGCCAATAAAGTGGCTCTTTGGACTAAAATATCATATTTCTCAAGGTTTGACCTCATGTTAATAGCTAATATCATCAGTTCTCACATAAGACTTCTCTGATATTAACAGCTTATGATGAAAATGAAATATCCCACTTTGAATGCATGCTAATTAAGTAGTGTCATGCGTATCAGAGTCCAATTGAGTGGTTATCTACGAGCAAAATGGAATGAAGGCTGACTAACTGCATATGATATAACCAATCCAGTACCTTAAGGACCCTTCAAATAGGAACGGGCCTTGTGGAACCACTGCAAAATGTCGGCGAAGATCTTTCACAGCAACTTCAGCCACATTAAGGCCATCTACTAATATACGCCCATTACAAATTGCGGCAAGACGAAAAAGAGCATTTATTACACTTGATTTCCCAGCACCTGTTCTTCCAACAATTCCTACCTATCCGATTTAATTGAATCAGAACAGGAATAATAACTGCTAAACAGTCAGCAGATATCACTAAAGGGGAAAAAATTATGTCAACCAACAAGGAACAATAATTAGATGGATATTCAATCAACAGGTGAAGGCCTCGAATTGCACTAACCTGCATGCCTGCAGCGATATTAAATGAGACATCATTTAAAGCAGCTGGTAATGACAGCTTATATCTAAGTGTCACATGTTCAAATTCAATATGTCCTTGAAAAGGCCAATCTGGATGCAGAGATTGGGAACCCAGAAGTTCTTCTTGAGGAACGTCCATATACTATAAAAAGCAAGCAAGGCGCTGATGAGAGTAAATAAGGAAGTGGATTATGAAAACAATTTCACTTCACCTGAAGCACTCTCTCAACAGCAACCATTTCCTTCTCTGTTTCTGTGAAACTAGTCAGATAATTGCTCAGTGAAGATACAATAGGTGCTGCATATGACAGGCCTAAGCCAACCTGCATGAAAATAAACCATCCTTGAATCTTTTACAGGTTGTTCTAGAAAATAATTTTCCAAACCATCAACTTATGTTGAATTTAGTGATCCAAAGTAAGAAATTTGAGGTTCAAAGAATTTTCCTTAGGAATGCTTACCAGTCCAGGCGTACCCAAGCTAAATGGGAGATCACTTCGGCAACCAATGACAGCCATCACAGCAATGAAAGAAACAACGGATGCTGCCAACAACTAAAAAAAATTACCGGTCAGATAATAGTAAACCAGAGATTCAACATCAAAGTGGATGTGCATTGTGACATGAAACTATAAGGTAATTATGAAGGCAGAGGAATACTTGGAGGCGCAAAGAAAGCCACAAGCCTGCTGTTAGTTCTGAGTATGAAGTTCGCTGATATAAAGCGACATGCTCCATAAATGTAGCCATGAACAATTCCTGCACATTTAGCTTATCAGTAATAATTACGGATCTCCTTAACAAACACTAACAGAATTCAGTATAAGGATTATAAAGAAAAATGTTCAGTTTCTTAGTCTTCGACAAACAGTCAAACACTATCAATATTTATTATTCCTCGGGAACTATACATGAAACGTCTATAATTCTTGATGAATGGACACATGATGAAACTGTTTATAATGCACTTCATGAATGAACAGATATGGATGTATGTATGAGCAAATAAATATCATCTGAATATTGAAACTGAAGGATCCCTCATTTGGAAGGAAACCAAAAATGAGAAAATCTTAGGACTGGGTATGATGAGTGAATACTGAGCTTTTCATTCTTATCATTAATCAGCCATCACTCATGGACATTGCCTATTACATGAACAATTTGACCCCGATGGTCCATTACTAATTAGAGCAGTATACTCGCCATTTAACCATGGTGCTAAGACAAGGATTGTACTGCAATAGCAGTGTGAGGGTCTCATGAGATCTAATCAATGACAGCAATAAGAATCAGGCTGAAGAATCATTGGTTAATTAATATTAATAGGGAAGGGCCAAGCCTATATACTGGTTGACTACAAAGTTTATGTTTAATATTTGGAACATGCAGAAAAATGCTTCCTGACATACACAGAAAAATGCTTTCTGACATGCGCTTTTAGAGTCATGCCCATGCTTTAATATATAGTGCATTGTACTGCAATCGAAAAAAGTAAATACGGGACTTTATGCATCTGCACAACTATTAATGCAATTTATTGACATCGGGAAAATTGTGGGATGCACATGCGTGAAAGATATAAGATGGGATAACACGCTAAAAGGCTTGAGCATTTTAGATGGAGTCTCACTATATTAAAAGCCCATATGCATCCATATGTGGGCCCATGTGTTGTGGGCCCAAACCGAGTTTTACATGGTATCAGAGGTCGGGTGTTTGTTTTTTCACGGTGCACATGAGGTATGGGTCCTCATTGCACATGAGGTATGGGTCCTCATTGCACATGAAGTCCTCATTGCACGTGAGGTGGGGTGGAGTTTGTCCACGTTGTTATTGGATATGTATGTCCTAGACACCATTATTGTATACGTATACATGTGGATACTGGGGAAATGTATGTACATGACATTCTTGCTCAGTTATATAGTATATTATTTCAGTTGTCTTTATCAGGATATGCGTATTTGTTTTATTGATACTTTATCCAGCTTTCACATATTGATAAAGACTTGATATAGTAGTATACTATTATGGTATGATTTTATCTTAACATGGCATATGTTATACATGTTTACATGTTGATAAAGCCCGTAGGATCTTGCTTAACTACCAGCGTTGTGATGGCGATCATACTTGTAGGAGCATGGTAGTCCATAAACACATCCTTAAATGGTCCCTAGTCGCGTGAGTATCGAGACTGGGCATTGATACTCCAGAGTAGACTAGTGTATACGTTTCTAGACCCCGACGAGGGGCGATGGTTGATCCCGCAGCTATTGGTCTGATGCACCTGAGATCGTATACAGGTGCTCACTGGGTGTGAGTACACTGGACGGACTCGCGGAGAACTTCCATATGGTACTATACCTATCGTCAGATAGAAGTTCTTAGGTGACATGTGTACAGGTTAGTTTTCGGACCTGAGATCGTCATTTGTCTCGTATAAGTTCCGACTTTGTTTTGAACACTATCCGACCACGGCTCTACTGAGTCGTGCAAACAGATTTTGGTTTGGTACAGTCCCGAGCCACATGGAAGCAGTGGGCGATTGTTGGAGATTCGTCTCTCCCGGTATTGGGAGTCGATATCGCACAGTGTTCGATTGGTCAGGACCATAAGACCTTGTTAGTGTATATGCCCTAGAGGCCATTACTGTATCATACTAGTATGTATATTACTTAATGGAAGCGTGGGATATTCACCTTGTATTGACAATCTTGCTCAAAATGGTAGTATGCTACTTGGTTTGTTTCTACTTCAATGTGTACATGTGTTTATTTTAGTATATCACCTATACACATTAGTGAAGCCTTTAGGATCTTTGCTTGATTACCAGCGTTGTGATGGCGGTCACACTAGTGGGGCTGGGTAATCTATAAGCACATTCTTATGCAGGTCCCTGGTCGCAGGACTATCGAGACAGGGCATCGATACTCCGGAGTAGACTAGCGCATGCGCTTCTCATCCCAGTGTAGGAGACGGTCTGTCCCACAGCCGTCGGTACGTCGTACTTGAGATAGTATGCGGGTGCTCGTTGGGTTACGAGTACACTGGACAGGACTCGTCGGGAACTGACTAATTGGTATTATGCCTATCGTCAGTTATCAGTTCCCAGGTGACATGAGTACAGCTTAGTCCGCTGACTTGACACTGTCACTTCGCCTCGAGTGTGTTCCCACTGTACTTTGATTACTACCCTACCACGGCTCAAAGGAGTCGTGCAAACAGACGGTAGTTAGGTGCAGTCCCGAAGCACTTGGAGGCAGTGACGGTTAGACAGGATTCGTCTCTCCCGGTATTGGGGGTTGACATCGCGCTGTGTCTAGGAGAGCCATTACACGAGTAGTCCCTGGCCAGGGCAAACGAGATATACTGGTAGGCTTCTAGTGTTATCTCAGGGTGTTTTGGGCTTCACTCCGACACGACTTGTACCGCTATTGGGGGACTGACGTTTACCGCCCCCTAGGCCCGCCATGCGATGTATCAGACGAACAGACCGGACTGTACGGAGAATGTCACATTCAGGCTCAGTAGGAGTTCAGATGGGTTTCGCCTCGTCAGTCTTCTTGTCGGCATCTACCTGGGGACCGTTACGCACAGCTAGTGCCGCTTGCGGTCTGTGGTTAAACCCACTGCCAGCGTAGTGTCGAGTCTTTAGAGTCCCACACAGAAAGCTATTCGCCTTTAGGCAAAAGAGTAGAGGTCGCATGGTTTTGCGACAGGTCGTATGGTTTTGCGACAGGGTTCGGTCACATCCGTGCACTTGTGCACGTACAGTGTCCGGACAGTTCACACTAGCGGGCTTTGGTTTAAACCATATCCTAGTGTACCTTTTGGGATTGGATTTATCCAGTATGCATTCGTGTTCCTCGGAACGCGGATGCGGGTGTGTATGCACAGTTGACGGAGAGACAGAGGCAGAGGATTCTCATTAGGGTTGTTGACCGTTGTCTGTTGACTATTGACTTTTTACTCAACCCTAATGAGAATATGATATATATATTTATATATATATATATAGCAATAATATTAATTAAGTATTATAGTGACATGGTTGTTGGAGGGTTGACTTTGTTGGCTTGTTGACTTTGTTGACCGGTTGACTAGGTTGGACTAGTTGACCATCATCATCACAATGGTTGTCATTTTCATGCAAAGACTTTTGCTTGCTTGTTGTAGTTTGCAAAATGAGTGCATGGAAATGATATTGCCTTTGTCATGATATGAACCATCACATAATACTTGGTTGACATTATGGCTAATGATGTTTTTGGATTATGAGAGGGTGAAAGACAAAAGAGAGGCTCATTTTTTTGCTTAACCTTTCTCTCTCTTGTTTTTTGAGCTCTCATGCTCTTGCTCTCACCCTCTTCCTCTTGCTCTCTCTCTTTAGTTTATGGTTCACTTGTCTCATGTGTTGAGAAGCAAGAACCATAGAGCAAAATCCCAACATACTCTTCTCTACTCATTCTAGCTCACAAGGCCTAGCAAGCCAAGTGATCTAGTTTCTTCAAAGTCCGAAGAACAAGCCAAAGGTAGAAGCTTTCGGATGGATCCATCTTCGACGCAAGGAGACGACGAGGTGAGGCCGATCCGAACTCCGGGAAGAGTTGAAGACGAAGGAGTTCAAGATACGTATAGCCCCCTAACCGAGTAGGTAAACTCTTGTTAGGTTGTTAGTTAGCAGTTTAACAAAGATCCGGGTTTTTGAGTCCATGTTACCGTCTCTAAGAAAATCGTTTTTCACCAAATTCCGCAAGCCCGCAAGTACCGGGAGAGGTAGCATGGACTTACAGACCTTAACCAAGACAGTTGGGATTTACTGATAGGTTGATCAGTAGTTTCCTTGATTGGTCCTGAGCTTCATCAGCACGAATTATCAGGTTATTAAGGTCTGATGTTTATCACCCCTAGACCCGATATGCGATACTCTTAGACGAAGAGACCGGATTGTACGGAGATTGTCACAGATTGGCTCAGTTGAGATCTGGATGAGTTTGCTCGTCGGCTTTTCTTTTCGACAAGTACCCGGGTAGCCGTTACATACAGCTAGTGCCGCTGACGTGCTTATAATTATGGATTTATCCAGTAACATACTGCCGGCGTACTGTCGAGTCTTTAGAGTCCCAAACAGAGAGTTTCTCTGCTTCGGACGAAACGATGTAGAGGCCGTATGGTTTTACGGCAAGGCTTCGATCACATACGTATACTTATGCATGTGTGATATTCGGGCGGATAATACTAGTGTGGTTTGGTTTAAGACGGATCCCAATATTACATTCTTGGATTATTTTGTCTCGTTGTATTTGTATTTTCTCGGAATACGGATACGGGTATGTATATACAGGTGAGGGGCATCTTGTAATTGTGCAAGGTGCTTCTAAAAGAATACACCTCATTATTTTGATTAACCATTTAGGTTAAATGGTTTAATGAGGTGGAGGGTGGTGTTATCATTCATTGAATGAAGCATGACTAAGTTATGACTCATGTAGTGACTCATGGTTTACTATTCTTGTATGCTTGATATTTTGTGGAGATATTGTGTTTGCATTACATCTCATACACTTGGTCATTCTTCTTTCTATTCTATTCTATTCTATTCTTTTTCACAACACTCTCACTTTCCTCCGAGCTTTCTTCTTCTGCCTCAAACCCTAATAGTCTCATGTCTTGAGAAACCTAGGGTTCTTGAAACAGATCAATCCATCATCACTCTCTACATCACTTAGGCTACTTAGATTAGAAAACTAAGTGACCTAGTTACCTCGGTTTAGAGGTAGAGCTCAAAATAGACACTCTCGGGTGCATCATCTTTAACGTGAGGAAGCCGTTGATCAAGCTTGATCATGGATGCCACAAGGAGCATGCTAAAGGAGAGGAGTGAAGACCCGAAAGACTTAAGCCTTTTGGTATAAAAAATTTTCATAGTAAATAGTTTCTTTAGTTGCTAGTTAGGTTTATGGAAGATCCGGTTTAGGGTTATTCTAGCGCCAAGTTTACATCGTTAGAAAAAATTTTATTCCGCAATCGGTCACGATTGATGGCCAGGGCGTTAGCATAAGCTTTCATGGTATCAGAGCCAGCCCATAAATCTTATACTAGCAGGTTTAAATAATGTTAAAGTAACGAAACCGAAATAACTCTGAAACACGAAACGAAAATCCAAGTTTCTGTCGAAATTTTCAGAGGCTCTAAAAAAAAATTTAAACAATTACAGAGTGCTCCTTTGGTTGTTAGATGAACACAGAACAAAAACGAGGCAATTCCATCACCATCTGGCCGGCCAAAACACCATTATAACTGGCCCCACCGGTTCTTTAGTGAGGAAATGCCTTGAATTTTGTTCTGGGTTCTTGTCTCTTGGATTTAAGGTTTCAGGTGTTGTTTGTTTTTGCTCAGGTTGGATATTATGTTATCTTGTGATTAGAGGCAATACGGGGTATTTCGAAGTCGTTATTTTTAACATTGTTTAATAAGTTTTCAAGTACATACATTATTATATGCGACCATGAATGTCATTAGAGCGGTATAGCTCGTCTAACTGCTATATGTTCTTTTAGACGGGTTTGTGAACATGACATTCACGTTGATATTCTGTGTTTGTGCTGTGGTTGTGGTTGGATAGTCATGGTGGATAGCTTGTGGTGCAATATTAGTGATACAGTTGAGGTTCATTTGTACATTTGTTATTGCGGGGCGAGCGTCCGACATATGGACTGCCGTTATTGCCTGTTGTATATTATTTGATTGGAGCACGACCGGGTTGAGGTCGATGTCACTATTGTACATATTATTTTTCTGTTCTGTACTAGGATTATCCTGCGGTGGAGTGCATGAATAGCCGGGTTCTAGAAAACAACAAGCCCGCATCTCATAGCGTTAAGACGGAGAGGGCTTTACTCTAAAATTGGCGGGCTATTCGCCGCACTCGTAGGGATATAGTTTGACCCACGGAGGGGCGCCCAAGTTACCGGATTCTGTGAAGTGCTGGGTGGCACATTCACTTTGTTGATTGGGGTTGCCTCACTTCTGTGATTGACGGGTAACTTGCCGCGCTCGTAGGGGTCCAGGTTTTCATTGCACGGGCTATCCACACGACCAGTAACGTCGGGTTTTATTTGTGGCTCAAATGAAACCCGAGACTCCAAATTTATCATCCATTCTGTATTGCTTGCTGAGATTCTGTGATGTTGCTTATTATCATGTCTGGGACGGATGTTATATATATTTATATATACACTAGTAGATGTATATGTTTTGCACCCGCGCTAATCTAGCCCCCGCTCTGCCATTAGTTAAGTAACCCAACGGGTGATGACGGGACCCAGTGGCGAATGCGAATGGCATATACGTACATTGTATTTTCATTCTTTTCTTGTGTGATATGATTAATTGATGGGACCGTATTAATTTTGATTAATGCAAGAAAAGAAACCTAAAAAGATGTTAGAACAAATTTCGAAAAACTGTAGTAATATTCTTTCACTTTGCATAGTGGTATTCGGTCGTGAATATCCAGCACCTCATTCCAGCAGGCAAGAGCCAAGATCCCTTCACAGGGAATGACCTCTTAAGCAAAAATTTATGCTATAGATTACTCGGTTTTCTTCAAAAGCAATAGTTTTAAAAAACGGAGCTTAAACCACTCCTTTTTAAAACTATCAGGTTCCTTCAACGATATCAAGTTCAATACGTTAAAAGGTTTTTCACCAAAAAACCCAGCCGTAGCCCTCCCGCCGTTTCAGAAAATTAGTACTTAGTATTTGTGCTGTGTTAGTTGATTATTCGTCAAGGCACAGTGAACGGTAGCTGTGTAATGATTCTCTGTTGCATAGATAGATGCGATTGGTTAGAACAGTCGCATGATTTTGTTGATTATTCGTCAAGTATCATGCGGGTGGGTCTAATGCAATCTTGGTAACGACGGGTTGAACTTGAGTAGGACCTTTTGATTTGTTGATTATTCGTCAAGGTCACTTGGGTCCTAGGGGCAAAAACCACATCGGGAGTTTCAAATATACAGGAAACTTGCAGATTTAGCATACTTTCTAGAGTGTGGTGACTAGAATGGATTCCATCTAGATCATCACACAATGATAGTTGGATCCCGATACCACTGATGAGTAAGATTACTCTCTAAAGATTATTTCACTTAACAATCAATGCTATAAACCAAGTAGGTATCTAGAACAGTCTTAGCGGGGCTACGCCTTCAGGAAAAAGAGGTTACATAATTAAGGAACTTCGCGAAAGCATTGGAAAACCTCCCTCGAACTACCAACACTAGCCTGGCTGAAAGGTTAAGCAAGTATTGTGACGTGCGATTAATCCTAACTAGTTCTTCTTTTAGAGTTTAAAGAAGAATTTGAGAAAACAGTGAGAGCCATCCTGATTAGATAAATTAATAACCAATCTAATCTTGCAAGAGCGCACGCTAAGTGTTTCTTTTCTTTTTCTCCAAGTAGCAACAATTTCACGCCCTAATCAAAATAATAAAATGTATCGCTTGACCAATTCGAATTCTTATTCGGGACTGGGGAACGTCGGTTTGGTTCTAACTTATGACGGCAGTCATGAGTGAGCAGAGAAAAGATAATTGCATGAATTCCTTGATGACCCCAACGAAGAAGAAGCATACTATTGCATCTCCTTCAGGTGTTCTTGTAATTGAGAACTGCTTTTCGGTCAATCCTACCTCGTGGGTACTAGATACCGGATCAGGATCTTATATCTGTAATTTATTACAGGGACTGAGAAAAAGTAGAATGGTTGGACCTGGTGATGTCCCTCAGAATAGAGAACGGAGCATAAGTTGATGCTGCAGCCGTCGGTGAATATCACCTGGTGTTGCCCAATGGCAATACTATAATTTTGAACAATTGCTATTATGTACCTTCCATGGTTTGCAACATCATATCAGTTTCTTTACTTGACAAAGATGGATATAATTTTGTTCTTGATAGGAATATCATGAACATTTACCTTGATAAGGTATTGGTTGCAGAAGGTACACTGTTAATGGTATCTATGTTCTAAATCAAAACGCAGTTTTCAATATACAAAACACACGCAAGAAGAAGAGTTCAGAAAAGAACGAATTCTACTTGTGGCATTGTAGACTTCGTCATATCAGAGAGAAAAGACTAAGTTGCATAAAAATGGATATTTGAATACGTTCGAATTTTCATATTATGAAACTTGTCGGTCCTGTCTCAAGAGAAAGATGACCAAATCTCTGTTTACCGGACACGGAGAAAGAGCAGCAGAGATCTTAGGACTCATACACAGTGATGTATGTGGTCAAATGTCTATACATGCAAGGGGTGGGTTCTCGTACTTCATCATATTTACTGATGATCTCTCTAGGTTCGGATATGTGTATCTTTTGAAACACAAATCTGAAGCTTTTAAGAAATTCAAAGAATTCAGAAACGAAGTAGAGAACCAGACTGGTAAAACTATCAAGATCCTCCAATCTAATAGAGGAAGGGAGTACTTAAATACAGAATTCCGGGACTTTCTAAAAGAGAATGGTATTTTCTCACAGCTTACTCCTCCGTATACACCACAGCATAATAGTGTATCGGAGCGGAGGAATCGTACCCTATTGGATATGGTTCGCTCCATGATGAGTAGTGCTGAGTTGCCTCTTTCATTCTGAGGACATACGCTTCAAATAGCGGCATATCTTTTGAATCAAGTTCCATCCAAATCCGTGCCTAAGACTTCGTATGAAATATGGAGTGATAAGAAACCATGTCTTAAATTTATTAAGATATGGGGTTGTCCGGCCTATGTGAAAACACAGAAACCGGACAAACTTCAGGCACGATCAGTTCTATGTAAATTTGTGGGATATCCTAAGGATTCACTAGGATATCTGTTCTACCATGCTGAGAAACAGAAGGTGTTTATGTCTCGTCACGCCACCTTTTTAGAAAGAGAGTTTCTTGCAAAAGAAACTAGTGCGAGTACGGTAGAACTGGAAGAAATTTCTGAACCACAAAATGTAACTGAAGATTTGATAGAACCGCTATATTCAGTAGTCCTAGACGAAGCTCAGCCACTCCACAGATCTGGTAGGATTTCTCATCCGCCCGAGAGATACTACGGTTTTCTCATAGACGGGGATCGAGAGGATTGCATCTTGGAAGAAAATGACCCTACTAGTTTCAGACATGCTATTATCAGTAGGGACTCTGATAAGTGGCTGGATGCTATGCAATCTGAAATGGAGTCCATGTACACCAATAAAGTGTGGACCTTGAATATTGCTCCACCTGGGGTAAAACCCGTTGGATGCAAATGAATCTACAAAAGGAAATTTGGTATAGATGGGCAGGTGGAAACCTATAAGGCTAGACTTGTTGCAAAAAGTTTTCATCAAAGACCAGGAATGGACTATAACGAAACCTTTTCTCCGGTGGCTATGCTCAAATCCATTCGGATCCTACTTGCCATTGCTGCCTTCCATGAGTATGAGATGGACGTAAAAACGGCTTTTCTAAACGGAAGTTTAGAAGAATGCGTTTATATGGATCAGCTAGAAGGTTTTATAGACAGTGGGAGCAGCAAGAAGGTGTGCAAGTTGCTTAAATCCATTTATAAATTAAAACAGGCATCATGGAGCTGGAACATCTGTTTTGATGAAACATTCAAGAACTTTGACTTCATCAAGAACAAGGATGAGCCATGTATATAAAAGAAGATTGTAGGACGAACTGTCGTATTCCTAGTCTTGTATGTTGACGACATTCTTTTGATAGGAAACGATATTCCTATGCTACAATAGTCAAGTGGCTCTTATCACAAAGGTTCTCCATGAAGGACTTGAGTGATACCTCATACATTCTGGGGATCAAGATCTATAGAGATAAATCTAAGAGATTATTGAGACTTTCGCAGTCCAGGTACATAAAGACCGTATTAAAAAGATTTAGTATGGAAGATTCCAAGGAAGGTAACATACCCGCACTGCACGGAATCACCCTCTCCAAAGAGATGTCTTTCAAGACTGATGAGGAGAGGGTTCGCATGAGCATTGTACCCTACGCTTCGGCGGTAGGATCTATAATGTATGTGATGCTGTGTACCAGACCAGATGTAGCTTACGCGCTTAGCGCAGTGAGCCGGTATCAGTAAAACCCAGGTGAGGATCATTGGACGGCTGTGAAGAACATTCTCAAGTACCTGAGAAGGACCAAGGAGATATTCTTAGTGTACAGTAATGGAGACCTCAGGGTCGAGTCTTTTACCGATTCCAGCTTTCAGAGTGAGAAGGATGACAACAAGTCTGTCTCGGGTTTTGTGTTCACCCTCAACGGAAGGACGGTGTGTTGGAGAAATTCCAAACAGGACACCGTCGCAGACTCGATGATGGAGGCTGAATGCATTGCTGCAAGCGATACTGCAAAAGAAGCGGTCTAGATGAAGTTCATTGCTGAACTTTAGGTAATTCCGTCCATTGTTGATCCAACACCTTTGTATTGCGATAACAATGGGACTATAGGTTTAGCGAAGAAACCACGGTCCCATCAGAAATCAAGACACATCTTAAGACGGTATCACCTGATCAGGGAGATCATTGATCGCCAGAAGATCGAGGTACGGAGAGTGGACACTAAAGAAAACACGGCGGATCCATTTACAAAGGCCCCCCAAGCGCGGTTCGAGCGACTTTTTGAGGTATTGGGTATGCGGTACGCCAGCAGCCGGCCTTCGTGCATACGTTGGGTATTCGGTACACCAATTACTGGCCTTTATTGCAAGTGGAAGATTGTTGGATATGTATACCTTAGAGGCCACTATTATATATGTATACATGTGGATGCTGGGGATATGCATGTACAGGACATTCTTGCTCAGTTATACAGTATATTATTTCAGTTGTCTTTATCAGGATGTGTATTTATTTTTATTAATGTTTTATCCAGCTTGCACATATTGATAAAGACTTGATATAATAATATACTATTATGGTTTGACTTTATCTTAACATGGCATATGTTATACATGTTATTACATATTGCGGTTACATGTTGATAAAGCCCGTACGATCTTGCTTGACTGTCAGCGTTGTGATGGCGATCATACTTGTAGGAGCAGGGTAGTCCATAAGCACATCCTTAAATGGTCCCTAATCACGTGAGTATCGAGACTACGCATTGATACTCCAGAGTAGACTAGTGTATACGTTTTTAGACCCCGACGAAGGGCGATGGTTGGACCCGCAGCTATTGGTCTGATGCACCTAAGATCGTATACAGGTGCTCACTGGGTGTGAGTACACTGGACGGACTCACGGAGAACTTCCAGATGGTACTATACCTATCGTCAAATGGAAGTTCTCAGGTAACATGTGTACAGGTTAGTCTTCGGATCTGAGATCGTCATTTGTCTCGTGTAAGTTCCTACTGTACTTTGATCGCTACCCTACCACGGCCTCTACTGAGTCGTGCAAACAGGTTTTGGTTGGGTACAGTCCCGAGCCACATGGAGGTAATGAGCGATTGTTGGGGATTCGTCTCTTCCGGTATTGGGAGTCGATATCGTACAGTGTTCGATTGGTCAGGACCATAGGACCATAAGACCTTGGCTAAGGCAGTTGGGATTTACTGATAGGTTCATCAGTAGTTTTCCGGATTGGTCCTGAGACTCATCAGCATGAATTATCGGGTTATAGGGTCTGACGTTTACCACCCCCCAGACCCGGTATGCGATACTCTTAAACGAAGAGACCGGACTGTACGAAGATTGTCACGGATTGGCTCAGTTAGGATCCAGATGAATTTGCTCGTCGGCTTTCCATTTCGACAGGTACCCGGGTAGCCGTTACGTACAGCTAGTGCCACTGACGTGCTTATGATTATGAATTTATCCAGTAACACACTGCCGGCGTACCGTCAAGTCTTTAGAGTCCCACACAGAGGGTTTCTCTACTTCGGACGAAACAATGTAAAGGCCGTATGGTTTTATGGAAAGACTTCAATCACATACGTGTACTTGTGCACGTATGTGATTCGGGCAGATAATACTAGTGGGCTTTAGTTTAAGCCTAATCCTAGTATTATATTCTTGGATTATTTTGTCTCATTGTATTCGTATTTTCTCGGAATACAGATACGGGTATGTATATACAGGTGAGGGGCATTCTTGTAATTGTGCAAGGTGCTTATAAAAGAAGACACCTCATTATTTTGATTAACCATTTAGGTTAAATGGTTTAATGAGGTGGAGGGTGAGCTGTTATCATTCATTGAATGAAGCATGGCTAAGTTATGACTCATATAGTGACTCATGGTTTACTATTCTAGTATGCTTGATATTTTATGGAGATATTGTGTTTGCATTATATCTCATACACTTGGCCATTCTTCATTCTATTCTATTCTATTCTATTCTTTTTCACAACACTCTCACTTTCCTCCAAGTTTTCTTCTCCTGCCTCAAACCCTAATAGTCTCATGTGTTGAGAAACCTAGGGTTCTTAAGACAAATCAATCCATCACTCTCTACATCACTTAGGCTACTTAGATTAGCAAACTAAGTGACCTATTTACCTCGGTTTAGAGGTAGGAGCTCAAAGTAAACACTCTCGGATGGATCATCTTTGACGTGAGGAAGCCGTTGATCAAGCTCGATCATGGAGGCTATACGGAGCATGCTAAAGGAGAGGAGTGAAGACCCGAAGGACTTAAGTCTCTTGGTATAAACTTTTTTCATAGTAGATAGATTCTTTAGTTGCTAGTTAGGTTTATGGAAGATCCGGTATAGGGTTATTCTAGCGCCAAGTTTACATCGTTAGAAAAAAAATTTGTTCCGCAATCGGCCACAGTTAATGGCCAGGGCGTTAGCATAACCTTTCAGTTGCATGTGAGGGAGAGTGTTGATAATGTAAGGAATATAGTCCCACATCGGGAAATTGTGGGATGCATATGCGTATAAGATATAAGATGGGCCAACCCACCAAAAGGCTTCAGTTTTTTGGATAGAATCCCACTATATTGAAAGCCCATGTGCATTCATGTGTGGGCTTATGTGTTGTGGGCCCAAACCGAGTTTTACACAAATGCTAAAAAAGGTTTACTCTTTTTTTAAACATATAAAGTGAATTATGAATTCCAATTCAACTATTTGTTCCCCACAAACCAATCCAGACACTATTGGACTACATCATAAGTACATAAAATGTAAATTAGTTTGTGTGTGCACGCGCGCACTTTAAAAACTCCAGCCATTTATCCAATGGTTGAAATGAAATGCATTTGGAAGGAGGAAATATATTTAAAATTTATTGCTTCAGTACAATAAAGCATTTACTCCAAAAGCTCACCCAACAAAGGAGAAGAAAAGAACATAAAAAAGACTATCATGTGCTTGATACATGCATGCGTAAAGAAGCAGTGTCATAGTACACGCAGGCATAGTGAAGCAACATGTTTTACATAAAATTGACTAAAACAAAGGCATTATCATGTGGCATGCAAGATATTTTTGTGTTGGTTATCTCGTAGCTTAAACAACGTTGCTTGAAATTTTTTAGAATCATACAAGGACAAGCATAATTCTCAACTCCCAATTGGAAATAGCACGCAAAAGGACAGCATTAGACCAAGAAATTAGATAGAACTTTGAAGAAAGAAAGCAGGACTTATTTGCGGAATATAAACAGTTTATTGAAGCTGGAAAAGTAAGAGGTTTTATGAGTAGGTGACGGCGATGAGGAGGTTCAGAGCTTTAATCTGCTTAGATAACTACTTCACTCATCTGTCACTGCAATATATCCATCTTATGATATTCCCATTTCAGATGTAGAGTAGTGTGAACTAGTCTCCAAAAAAGTACCTTTAGCTGAATTGATTGCCATCACATGATTCCATACAGCTTATAATGATAATTGCTTAGAAGAGAACAAATGTCAAACATCAACGAGGTCGGATACAATGAAAATAAGAAACTGCATCTTACTTCTGTCTTCAATGCCCTTATTGTTGCCGAGCCATCCAAGGTTTCAGTGAAAGAAGAATAGATAGGTGAGCGAGAAACACTATCAAGCCTCCGAAGTTCACGTGAAGTGCATCTATAATAGAACTATAATGAAAAAATGTCAGTTGATCTGCAACTAATTTCGAGTGGGCACATGCAAGAGATACACAAGTAAACGTGTATGCATAACTGTTATCTGAGTAGGCCTTGGCATTAATCATAAAGAGCACACAGCTATGTATATAATGCCTTCTAATTTGAGATGTTTTCAGAAAATATTTTATATCTACCTCCTGAAAGTAATTCTTGGACAAAGTCGCATTTAGTTCTGAAAGGTTCTTTGAACGCATGGGACAAAATTCGAGAGGTTCTTTGAACGCATGGGACAAAATTCGAGAGATATCGGACATGACAAATATATTTCAAGGTCACAGCTTCTTTAAGTGGGTAAGTGATAAACCAAGGTATAGCAATAGCAGGGATGGGGGAATTGATACCTGCAACTTTCTGTAGACAAACCACAAAGGAAATAGGAGCAGCAAGAATGCTATCTGCACATAAATTGAAGAATAAACAAATATTAGTCAGATGAACTGTTCAGACATAATATTAGGTGAAACAAAAAACTAATTTTACCTGTGTATAGGACAGAACTATTGTAATTCCCAAGAGAATCACGAAATTGTTTAAAAGAATGTTAAGAATAAATGGAAGAGAATCATCAATCATGTATAGATCCGATGACAACCTGCATGAATATCAACTCATTGTAAAATAGGAAGTCCAAATCATGAGCATTTCTGTAATGGATACTGCCCCAACCTGTTTAGAATCCTCCCGCTAGGGGTTTGATCAAAGAAAAGTATAGGTGCATTGACAAGCTTTTTCAGAAGTTCGCTGTGCACTCGAACTGCAGCATGGAGACCGCCATATGCAAAAGAGAATGCCCTTACGAGGGTTAAAAGGGAATTTGCTGCACCGAGGATAGCGAGGACAGCCTGCAAAACATTCCCCAATCAATAAGTACAGTTATCCATCAGTTGTCGAGCTGAAGAATACATTTATTTCACACAATTTTATTACAAGTACATTCATATATGCTAAATATAGTATTGGAGGAAAAGAGTTCGAGAGATGAGAGTGGATCTACCTCTATTTATAATAAAATATTAGGGTTTACAAGGAATATTCATAATACCTAAATTACCCTTTTCTGCAAAACCACTAACTTATAATTGACACCTAAGTAACTGTTTCAAGTAACCCTTATTTAGGCTTACGGGCCAGTGCCAAAAAAAAGTAACCCTTATTTCTTAACAATATTGATGGAAAAACTTTGTTGAACAGTACTTAAGAATAAAAGGATGCAACCAATTACCAAATAATACATTGTGTGCTCAGTTCCAGTGGCGGCATCGACCCAATGGGATAACCAGATATCATTTCCATTTCGAGATGCTTGCATAAGGACAATAGACAAGCAAATAATAGTAACAACCGGCCAGGTAGAAAATGTAGCATAGCTTCTGGAAAGTGATATAGTAAAAATACAGAGTTAATCAATAAAAGAATGAACAAGTTGCTAGAACAATCTATCTATCTATCTATATCTATATTATTACTATAAACTTGGGTCAATCAAAGGAATCTTTTTCCAAAATACTGTTTTTTTCCCTTTACTTTTTTGCCCTTACCTTTTTGTTTTTTTCTTTTTCCTACTCATTTCCAAATGGCCCATATGAGGCCCAAAAAAAATATTTTGTTGGTTTTTTTCTAATTATTTTGTTTTCAATTTTCATTTTTGTGTTCTTTTTTATTTCCTTAAATTATCCTTGGATTCTATGGAAAGAAATGATTTGGTATTGATTTAGAAAGAAAATCCAGGTGTTTTATTTTTTTTCAAGAGAACCAATAGTATTTTTTTTATCTTCATACAATTTTTTTTTTAAATCAAGCATAATAGAATAAAATATGTTTACCGGATAATCTATTCTTTACATTTGCTTATCGAAATTGTAGTTGATTTAAAGTTGGTGCTTAGGTTTCATTATTTAAATAATTATTAATATTCCTTTTTTAAAAATTGTCAATGTTTAAAATTTTATGGAGCACTTTCAAAAAAAAAATCAATCATAATATGGATTTCTTAAAATGGAACTAATGTTAATTTTCTATGTAAAAATGGATACAAACTTCTTCTTGACAAAATGAATGTACATTTTCCATTTGCTTTTTCAATTTTTTCGGAAATATCTTGAATCATTTTGATTTACACGTGCGTGGGGTCGATTTCTAGTTCATTATAATGTGAAACATGTCATCTACATAAAAACTGTCATTAACTGTAGCTCAACTTTGCAACATAAATTAATAAAAAAATATGACTAAACGAATCACTTACTTGTAGATACTAAATTCAACTCTACCCACCTTCCTTTCCTCGGCATCTGTAGTTTCCTGTGTTTCCTTTGAAACAAATAAACAATCATTTGTAAGCGTGTTAACCGGATCCACTTCTTCACAAACAATAAAACTGTTTTCTTCCTCTAACAATTGGGGGGATGAACTCTTTGGAGCTTTTAATATTCCTGAATATGGAGACAGTAAAAAACAGGACAGTGGCCCAGCCCACTTTAAATTTCCTTTGTCCATTACAACGACCATGTCTGCAGCAGAAATCGCCTGTCAAGAAATGGAATGAATAAATTCCTTGCAGTGTACCCCATAATTAGATCAAGTGCATCTATTATATTTAAAAACCATGCAGAACAATGATATGTCTACAATCTTGCTAACTAGGTAAATAGGTGATGTAGATCAATGTCAGCGAGCGAATCTTAGGAGTTAACTAACATTGCATATGTTACTGCTCTAACGCATTAACAATATTTGCAACAGTATGATTGGCATTAATGTCACAAGTTTAATCATTGTGTTGATATGATATGTATTTAACAGCTATATTTTGTAAACTTTTGCTTTAGCAAAATCCAACGGATGCTAACCTGCACATTATGTGTACAAAGTACCCGTGTCTTCTGGTTCACTAAAGGACCCATTATTGCTTTTTGTAAAATCCATAGGGCAACCTGTGAATCAACTGCGCTAAGTACATCATCAAGCAAGTAAATATCAGAATCACGGTAGATTGCCCTGCACAATTAAACCAAAGTGATGAGCGCATATGCATCGAACCTTTAATTAACAGTCAGTTCTGGAGTAAGAGTTGACCTGGCTAATGCAAGACGTGCTCTCTGTCCACCAGATAGGTTATGTCCTCTTTCTCCGATATACGCCAAGTCATCTCCTAGCATTCGTGAAATATCAACATCGAGGGCACATGCCTGTAATACTTCTCCATATCTGTAATACCAATATGAAGACATTCCATGCTACATAGTTGATAAAGGAAAAACAATAATTCTACACTCTATAGTTGCAGCAAAAATGCAAGATCTGATCTATCAAACACTGGAACAATAAATATATAAGTAAGCACAACCTAATTATCAAGGTGAAAAAAGGAAATTCTTTCTAAAAGTGTCGGTTCGGTTAACCAAGTAACATGTATCAAGCAATTTCAACACCCCTCCTCATGTAGGCCCCCTCCAAGGGATAGACAAACCCCTTGGAAAGGAATAAAAGATGGGGTTAAAATAAACATAATTTGAATTATTATTATTGATCTTTGAAACCATGACCTCTTGAAACTATGTTAAAAAAGGTGCTACAGTACCATGTTGATAACCACCTAACTCAAAAAGAAAATATATGAGCTACTGGGATGCGGACTAGCAATGTATATCATGGAAGCATAGAAAGAATAATGGACCATATGTAAGCTGGCACAAGCATACCTCGTAGCATTTAATTTCTCCCCGAACAAAATATTTTTGCGTATCGAGCTTGATAAAACCCACGGCACCTGCGTTAACAAGATGAAACAGATCAGATTATTTCATTAGTAAATTGAGACCAGCATTGGGAGCTAAAAAGGAATAACCTGTGGTACATATGCTATTGACCCTCTGGAATGTATGGACCCATGAATAGTCCGCATCTCTCCCAAGATAGAATTTAATAAGGAAGATTTGCCTGACCCGATCTGGAATAACAAGCAGCTAAGAATAAAATGTCTGCAATGTAAGCAAATGAACAGAATCTCTAAATCAGAGACAAAGCTAGACTTCAAAGATTTGCACATACATCATATTGTGAGTTCTATAAGAAAAATAGTCTATGTTTTTAAATGAAACAACTTTTAGTAGATGCAAATTACAAACTAGGGTACAAGGTATGTCAGCCAGCAAAAACTAATACATGCATAATGCAGCTATATTAGTTTTGTCATGTCATGTGTAGTTAGGAAGTAATAAAATATAGGAGTAATGCAGATTGCATGGATTCTTCATCAAGTCGACATATGCGTATCTGATATGTATCAGATACTCTAATACTTAATAACAAATAGGGTGCAAACCTTCTAGCCATCAAGAAAGAGGTATAGGGTTCAAACCTCGGTTTTACCACTGAAAAAGGAAAAATATATTTGTCATTCCTAATAACAAATTCCTTATTTATCAATTTCAAGGAAAGGCTCTCTCCCTCGTCACATGAGTATAAACCTACCCAAGATATGGCTCATGAAAAAAGCAAATAGTGTAATTGAGTAGAAATAAAATGTTGTAAGCCGTGTATAACTTGGTGTATTCCAACCTGTTGAGAATGTGGTTAACATTTAGCCCATTGGAAAAACCATGTGACACATATGGGTATAAGATATAACATGTGATAAACCTCTATAAGGCTCGAGTCTTTTGGATGGAGTCCTACTATATTAAAAACCCATGTGCATCCATGTGTAGTGGGCCCAAACCAAGTTTTACTTAGTATCAGAGCTATCAATAAATCCCTAGAGCGCGTTGCTGTTTGCTGTAGAAGTTACTGTTCATCGCTTCTCGGAGCCTTCGTCTTTGCCTCTATATCTCAAATCTTGAGATCCTCCATCAATGTCCTCTTAGATCTCATTTCTTGAGATCAAATCGACCCAAAGTGCATGAGTTCATCGCGACTTCACCTCATGTGAGTTGAATTAAGGCTCTCTAGGTGTTTGATAAATTAACTCGAAGGTGTCTTTAGCTTGAGGCTCTCTAGGTGCCTCTCCCACATACCAGGCTTTTCTCTCCTCACTCGATTCGCATGCTTTACCTAAGTCACTCTCCGATACTTTATCTCATAAAGGATGGACAGATGCTATGATTGATGATATATTAGTCCTTGAACAGAATCATACTTGGGATTTGGTGTCTGTTTCGGTTGGAAAGAAGACGGTGGGGTGCCGCTGGGTATACACCATGAAGCTTAATCCTGTTGGAACTCTTTCACTTAAAAGCGTGTTTGGTCGCTAAAGGGCACTCACGGACTTATATGATTGATTATGAGATATTTTCTCCTGTGGCCAAAATGGCGTATGTTTGTTTGATTATGTCCCTTGCGGCTACACACCATTGGCCACTGCATCAACTTGATGTGAACAATGAAACAATTATTAGTTCTAATTAAAATCACCCAGGGACTTGACTCCCTCTAAAAGGAAAAGCAAATATTCCATATATTTGATCTACAACATTTAAAATGCCTAAGAAGCAAAACTTAAATGATTTTGAATTTTCTTTGTGTCTTCATCATTTGCTGGAAACTGGACATCTAGTAGTAACAAACCTCCTGAGTATATTTCAAACCGAATGCAAAACTTAAGAAGAAAATGAACATACAGTGCAGTAACTGCAGTTTGTTGGCCAAGATAAATAGTGGCAATGTTTATAACTTAGGATCAATCATGAGATCGAGGAGGATGTTGTCCACTAAATAAAGCAAAATAGTTGAAGTTGAGTAGTGCTTCTGGCTTATTTTTTGGTTGTAGAAAAGCAATAAACTGAAGGGAATATTAAAATAAAATACGAGCAACAATACTTTGTTGTAAGAATGCTTGGCAATCAATAAACTTGTCCAAAAATTAGTGGTATATGAAGCCAAGGGAAATATTCTAACGCCCATGATAAGGTAAGTAGCAGCACCCACATTATACAGAATTGGAGAACAAATTGAGATGGTTAGGACACGTAAATGGAGATCAATAAGTGCAATTAGGAATATATAGAATTGCAGTTAGCAATGAGAATAAGGTATGCCTAAGGAATAGTGGATGGGAAAAGGTTATAAAGGATATTATAATTGTTGATTTGATCACGGTGATCTCTTAGTATGGGAAAATACAAGAAAACCATTTAGAACGCCGACCCCAAAAGTCTACCGTAAATGCTTGTTCTTATATGTTTCAAGCCGTCATAACAACATAATTTACTAAGGATAGAAAGTGTTTAAATCATGCTCAAGAGTTTGGTTTTTCAATAACATTATTTAATACCTTTCCCATAAAAAAGGAACGGTATATAAAGCACAGTTCCATGAAAGTCGGTATCCTTCAAAAGTTGCATAAAAAAGAAAGTTATACAAGAATGGAGAAGGATGACAAATTTTCCATAGAAATTATATTCAAACCTAAGAAACTGAATAAATAATAAAAGATAGGGCTAGACAGAACACATTCCTCAACATGTATATTTCCACCAATAGATCTAGATAGCAGGCTACTTTTTGACATCCATTTCATGGCCACTTGATGAATCTCTTTTAAACAATAATTTTTTCTTGAACTTGAACATTATAGATTCAAATGAACATGGTGGATTTGCAATTTGAGTGTGTTGTCATTATAGTTGAATGAGATCTGCTTTGAATCCATACCAAAGGATTTAAATCATAAATGTGTGGTGCATGCGTGCGTGTTTACTACATTTAACGTATAATTAAATAAGGGTTATTGATATTAGTTAAGAAAATTTAATTTCATTGAACATGAGGTAACTATAATTTATATTTGCAGGGTCAGTAAAGCTGTTGCTGAAAATGCTTTGTTTTCTAATTGGTTTTTCAACTTCCAAGCAAGTCCCACAAAATATCTATTTTAAATTTACCTACACTTCCAAGAATATGCACCAGATGGATTAATACCCTCTGTGTCCATTTTAATAATGTATGTTTTTCTTTACTTTGGGTTAAGTAGTTCAGACTTGTACAAGAAGTGTTGAAAGTAAATAAAAAAAAAACAAATGATGGGACTTTAAAGATAGTCCCACATTGAAAATAACAAAAGAAACACATGGGTATAAAATATAAAATGGGTCACACCTCAACAAGGCTTGAGTCTTATTGTTTGAACCCACTTATCATTAAAAAGCCCATATATAAAAGCCCATCATTGCTCCAACTCTTCTCTAATTCTAAACTCTGCTCTACTTTAAAAATAATTTTAACATGGTATCAGGACCAATGGCTTGATCCAAACTCGACTTGACAATACTACCAAGAGTTGTATTTTCCACACCAAATGTAAAAATGATGGTTGCACTTGAGGGAAGTGTTGAAAGTAAAAAAACCAAATGAAAGGATTTTAAACATAGTCCCTTGGAAACAACAAAAGAATATAAAATAAGTCACACCTCCCATTTATCATTAAAAACACCCATGTGTAAAAATCCATCACTCCTCCAACTCTTCTCTAATTTTAAACTCTACTCTACTTTAAAAATAACTTTAACAATGAGCAATAGAACTCTAGGTTTGTCATGCGGTTAGGTCCATTCCCTTTATGTATCGTATAACTAATTTCTATGTTTAGCGGGCCCGTAAGCCTAACCCACCACACATCACACACACATCCATGGGTCCCACGAATTTGCGCCGAAAACGTTAAATTGTGAGCACTTATCCTAAATAGCCAGTTTCTTACACAATTTTTTACAAGGCAATTTTTATTAAACATTGGTACAAGGACAAGATAGATTTATTGAAAGTAATATTCAAAACAATAGCACACATTCTAAAATATTAACAAAATCAGTTTTTATAAAAGGTAAAAATTGTAAACAAATGCTTCTTATATTTGATACTACAATAACAAAAATTTTAAATAATTACGTCTTTGTAGACACCCCTGGCAAACAACTATTGGTGAATTTACCGTTTTAACCCTGCGCAACCTTTTGCATCATGACATTACATTTGCATCCTCAAATTCATCTCACTTTTCTGTACCAATAAGTGTTTGATGTATCATGAAGAATAACTTAACTACCTGATTCAAAGTTGCATTAAACCCTCTCAAACTTTCTAAAATCGCTAAAAATAATTGCACCCAATTGATGAGAATTTTCACGCTATTCACATCATAATTGATTGTTCTATATCAATTGGAATCATGTTTAATGGGTAATTTCACTCGTAACCCATTAAATTCCTTATACACTAATTGTCATTAACAGTAACAATTTTTTCTCATCATCTGTTGATTCAAATGCTGTCAAATTCTCTGAATCATCATAAGTATATTATGGGGACACTTCACAAAATTTAAACTAAAGTTGACAACATTTACTCAGTACACTAAAGATCGCCTATTATTTTAATATGAAATGATATCATGGGCCAGGAAGGGTAAATTACTAATTTTTCTAGATGAACCTCATAATTTTCCGAGATGATCTCTCATACCAATTTCATATTGATTAGATGTTTCGCCATGTCATATTGTGTATCGCGCTTTATCGAGCATTTGTGGAGTGTTTCTCAAATTGGATCATAAAAATGCTAATAAATTCTTTAAAATACTCTATTTTTCATCTTTAATCATATGCAATAGGCTTGAGCAATTGAGTTGTAAGGGTCATTAACTCGGTTAATTAATCAAACACTTAACTGACATTATTTAATGAGCACTTGACTGTGGTCAAACTTGGAACAAAGAATGTTCTAGCTTAAGCTATCTAGGGTTAATTCCAAAAAAAAAAAACCAAACCTTTTATTTAAATTACAAGAAACCCCAAAAAACTTTTAAAATGCACAAGAAACCACCACAAAACTTTCAAGACACACAATAAACTACAACAAAACTTTCAAAAACTACGAAAAACTGCCGGAAATAAGGTGCTACATCAACGATAAATTGCATGAAACGGCCAAAACACTGAAAATTTTTGTACCATGGTAGTTTCTTGTAATTTTGAAAGTGTTTTGGGGTTTTTTGTAATTTAGCTAAAAAATTTAGGAGGGTTTTGAGATTAAGCCAACTATTTGTTGGGTTTTGCCGGCGCTCCGGCCATCAAACCGTGGCTAAATGCGGAACAAAAACTTTAAAAACTTTGGCGCAAACAAAACCCGCACAAGATCGAACCAAAAACCCTATACTAGCAAACATGCAAAGAGGAGTTTAGAAATTATACCGATCGATCAATGTCCTTCGGTCTTCAATCTCCGACCCAAACTTGTCGCGGCTGCCCCGATGAAGTTCGCTCTCCGGTCTCCCTCGTCGAAGAGGATCCACATCGAGGTTCTTTATACGAGCTTCCGCTTCAAAACCGAAACAACTCGGACATCAAGTTTGCTAGCCGAGATGTCCAAGGTGAAATAGAGATAGTGTGTCATCATTTTGTCTCAACATATCCATGAATTCTCAACACATGAAAGGGTATGGATGGAGGTTGAAGAAGATGCCCATTGGTTTATGAAGTGTGAGCTCAAGACTTAGCATCAAAAGAAAAAGAAAGTAACTCATGAAAAGGATGGTGGCTGCCCTCTTTTTTGTGTGATCAATTATAAGGTATTTGTGTATTGCAACCTAAGAAATATCATCTCTCATGCCTCCACAAATATCTTATAACAATAATAAAATAACAAGCATGGCACAAAGAAACACACCATGAGTCACCATGGCACAATAAATGCCACAAGCCAAAACTTAAGATCACAATTTCCATCACAACAATATTTAAACATTAAGCTAAATGTTTAAATGAAAAAGGAAATGGCATCTTCAAAAGTAATCTTGTAACGGATTACAAGAATACCCATCTGTAAATACATACCTGCATCCGTATTCCGACTGAATACGAATACAACGAGACGAAAATAATCCAACAATCTAATACTAGGATCCAGCTTAAACCAAAGCCCACTAATATGATCCGTCCGATCATGATCCGTGCACAAGTACACGTATATGATCGAACCCTGCCATAAAACCATACGGCCTCTACAACGTTTCGCCCAAACTTGGGAAACTCTCTGTGTGGGACTCTAAAGACTCGTCAATACGCTGGCGGTGGGTTTAACCACAAGCACGTCAGTGTCACTAGCTGTACGTAACGGCTGCCCAGTTATTGAGCGAAAGGGAGGCCGATGAGCGAACTCCTCCTGAAACCCTACTGAGCCTGACAGTGACAATATCTGTACAGTCCGGTCCGTTTGTCTATGAGTATCGCATATCGGGTGTCTAGGGGATGGATAAAATCAGAATCCTAATAACGCAATATTCAGTGTCGGTATGAAGCACATCACCACTTGAGAATCTACTGATCCAAATCAGTAATTCTCGACTACCTTGGCCAAAGATTTCTGGTGATGGTCACCCATGCACACTGCGACATCAACCCCCAATACCGGGAGAGACGAATCCCCTGACAATCTGCTCACTGCCTCCATGTGGCTCGGGACTGTACCCAACTAAAACCTGTTTGCACGACTCCTTTAAGCCGTGGTAGGGTGGTAATCAAAGCACGGTGGGAACTCACACGAGACAAATGACGATCTCAGGTCGATAGACTAACATGTACACATGTCATCAAGGAACTGCTATCTGACAATAGGTATAATACCAACTAGCATGTTCCCGGCGAGTCCGTCCGGTGTACTCATAATCCAATGAGCACCTGTATACTTCTTAGGTGAACCAACTGACGCCAATGGCTTGTGAGACCGGTCACCGCCCCTCGTCGGGGTCTCGATCCGTATACACTAGTCTATTCATGGAGTATCGATGCTCAGTCTCGAAACTCCTACGACTAGGGACACTTTAAGGATGTGCTTATAGAACACCCAACTCTCACGTATATGATCGCCATCATACTGCTGGTAATCAAGCAAGAATCCTATGGGCTCTATCAACATGTAATAGTGATCTGTATTGTCACTTGAAGCAAGTACACGATGATAAAAACAAACCAGATAGTTTACTATCATCTTAAGTAAGACTGTCCTACCGGATATAGGTCATCCCTCAATCATTGCAATCACGTGTCTGCGATCCAATAATTGACTTGAGGGCACTATAGCCAACAATCTCCCACTTGCACTTGAAGCTAATTATTGCGATGTCGCATACTCACAGCCCGTGTGATATCGAACACCCAACTCCTCTACTAATTAGTTTCACAAAGCTCGTTTGTGAAACTATTGCGTTCGAGAAATAACCTCAGTGAGTGAATCCGCTCTGATGTTTCTTTCTATGTCTCTCTTTATCTCAAGTTCGCGGAGAAACCCATCTCCCGAAATGAGCAATACATGTCTTAGAATATGTTTGGATATCTGATGGGCCCCAGTTCACAAATGAACTCCAAATCCAGTAAACTTTTAGACTGTATCTTCAACTGAATTTAATCAGTATCCTGCGCCATACCTCCCTCGGTATCCGTTTGGACCACCTGTCCAAACTACCGCCCCTCGTCAAGAAGGAAAACTATAACTCTGACAGTCATTCTGTCATCCAGGTCATCTTGGAAGTCTGGAATGACAACTGTCTCCTGAAAGAGGCTGTCGTTATCATATCCCTAGAACATATACTTATGTTCATAAACTGCTTCCGAACGTTTCTCCAGAATTGGATTATATCAACTTATTGCATCTAGTGCAAAAACATCTGGTGTGGTACTTGACATCTCATGATCAACTCAATTGCCTAAGCAAGTGATATGACAATCATGCACATCCATCTCCCCTTTAGTCTGTAAGACACCTTTAGAGAGGGTGACTTCATCACCTGCAGGTACACCACCATGTCAGGAGTCGTCCATTCTAAAACACCTTTAGAATACTGTCTAAGTACTCAGATTGGGAAACTACCCAAATTTAGATCTAAAACCATAGATCTAGTAACCAGAAATGCCTGATATTATATCCATATCCTATGTGGAGAACCACTGTGTGACAACTACAGTATAACCGATCGTAGTATAGGAATTTCACTTCCTACAACGTGTATGTCATCCAAATACCAGGGCATACCACCCTACTACCTTCTTAACAAATCCATCTTCTATTCTGATGAAACCTAGCCTATGACTGCCACATCAAAAATAGATGATCTATCTCCGCTATATCTGCTTTAGTCTATAAATAGACAAACAACTTGTCCACTACGCTTCCGCTGCTCCCACTGACTACAACAACTCTCTGGCATAGTCATATACACGTGCACTTCTAAAGCTAGTTTAGAACGACACTATACTCATCCTCCTACCGGATCTCATAGTCTAGAACAGCAGTAATGGAAAGTCTGGGTAAACAAGAACCTCCGCGTCACCGTCTTTGAGAATATCGAAGTACCTCTCGGACGCCTGAGGTTACCCACCATATCTGCGGAGTGGCTAATGGAATGTCAAATCCGATTGAATCTTTAGGCTCTTATTAAATTTTCAGTAATCGTTTGTAGTTCTGGAATCACTTCCAGTTCTACCATACTCCCACTACTGTTTTCTAAAAAAATCCATTTTGCTAAAACTGTGGCGAGTCAAGAACAATATCACTATTGATCTTCCAGATGGTAGAAAGTTAACCTTCGTCATAGCCCGGGTTAACCCACAAACTGCCATTACAGAAACATGTCTTGAGTCATCCAAAATTTTGGTTTTAAGCATAAGCCGGACAACTCCGTATACCTTAACATCATTAAGATATGAACCATTCTATATACAATATAGAAACAGAGGTACTGATTTAATTGGAACCAAATTCAAATCATGCAGTTGTCTCCAGTGCATGTCAACTAAATGGAGAGAGGCCGATCAGCATTACTCAACTTAGGAGAGCATCCAGATATGAGTAACGTGAAAGAGAAGCAAGTTCTCAAAACCATTACTATCAACTGAATACCAACCACAAGTATCTACATCTTCAATCACCTTGAAAAATCCTTATACTTGCAACACCTGGTTCTCTACTTTATTCTTGTACCTATAACTTCTCAAAACTTGGACCTTGTATTTCTACGAAATACTTGTCTAAAACTGAAGAAGTCACAAGTAAACAGAATATAATACGAGGACCAACCCCTCTGTCCCAACTAAACTGCACTACCATTGCATCCAAGGCTATCCATCACGACAATCCGCCAAACCATAACCAGATTTATCCACAGAAACAAGTAACCGAATCAAGTGTGTAACCCCGTCTAATTGAGCATATAGCAATTAGACAACGTTACCAACACATCCACGCATGCAAACGAAGTCACGGCATTAGAATTCCAAAACACAATTAGCGCGCACATCCCAAATATACTAAGGATCAAAAACCAAGTGCACTAAACATCCCAAAAAGTCGAGTTTTGAGCCAATTCGGAGGTCCGAATCAAAACGAACGTGCCGAACCTTCGCGGGGAGTTAGAGCATGAAATTAACTTCAAGTCGGGGGGCCTAGAGGGGATACCCTACCCCCGAGGCCACCATGAGGTCGCCAGAGGGTGAGGCATGCAGGGGCAATTTCGGGTCCCCACCCTAAGACCACCTTGTGGTGGTCTTGGGGAGTGGGCCCAGCCGTTCGGTCCCCCCGGGTCTCCCTAGGGTGCCCACGCAGCACCCCGCGGCTTCTCGGTTCAAACCGAGAGCCCGCGGGGTGTGCAAACATCTCAAAACTAAAAAATTAGGGACTGTTTTTTTGACAGTTTTCGATGCCCGAAAAAACGTGAATTCTAATGTCGCAACTAGCTAGTTTAAGGTGTTTGGGTGGCTCTGATACCATGTTGGGTTTTGCAGGCGCCCCGGCCATCAAACCATGGCCAAATGCGGAACAAAAAGTTTAAAAACTTTGGCGCAAACAAAACCCGCACAAGATCGAACCAAAAACCCTATACTAGCAAACATGCAAAGAGGAGTTAAGAGATTATACCGATCGATCCGTGTCCTTCGGTCTTCAATCTCCGACCCAAACTTGTCACGGCTGCCCCGACGAAGTTCGCTCTCCGGTGTCCCTAGTCGAAGAGGATTCTCGTCGAGGATTCTTTATACGGGCTCCCGCTTCAAAACCGAAGCAACTCGGACATCAAGTTTGCTAGCCGAGATGTCCAAGATGAAGTAGAGATAGTGTGTGATCATTTTGTCTCAACACATCCATAGATTCTCAACACATGAGAGAGTATGGATGGAGGTTGAAGAACATGCCCATTGGTGTATGAAGTGTGACCTCAAGACTTAGCATCAAAAAAAAAAGAAACCCACTCATGAAAAGGATGGTGGCTGCCCTCTTTTTTTGTGTGATCAATTATGGGTATTTGTGTATTGCAACCTAAGAAATATCATCTCTCATGCTTCCACAAATATCTCATAACAATAATAAAATAACAAGCATGGCACAAAGAAACACACCATGAGTCACCATGGCACAATAAATGCCACAAGCCAAAACTTAAGCTCGCAATTTCCATCACAACAATATTTAAACATTAAGCTAAATGTTTAAATGAAAAAGGAAATGGCATCTTCAAAAGTAATCTTGTAACGGATTACAAGAATACCCATCATCTGTATATACATACATGCATCCGTATTCCGACTGAATACGAATACAACGCGACGAAAAAAATCGAAAAATCTAATACTATGATCCGGCTTAAACCAAAGCCCACTAGTATGATCCGTCCGATTATGATCCGTGCACAAGTGCACGTATATGATCGAATCCTGCCATAAAACCATACGGTCTCTACAACGTTTCGCCCAAACTTGGGAAACTCTCTGTGTGGGACTCTAAAGACTCGTCAATACGCTGGCAGTGGGTTTAACCACAAGCACATCAGTGGCACTAGCTGTACATAACGGCTGCCTAGGTATTGAGCGAAAGGGAGGCCGACGAGCGAACTCATCCTGAAACCCTATTGAGCCTGACAATGACAATATTCGTATAGTCCAGTCCGTTCGTCTATAAATATCGCATATTGGGTTTAGGGGGTGGATAAAGTCAGAGCCAACACAATATTCAGTGTCGGTATGAAGCCCATCACCACCTGAGAATCTACTGATCTGAATCAGTAATTCTCGACTATCTTGGCCAAGAATTTCTGGTGATGGCCACCCGTGCACACTGCGACATCAACCCCCAATACCGGGAGAGACGAATCCCCTGACGATCCGCTCACTGCCTCCATGTGGCTCAAGACTGTACCCAACTAAAACCTGTTTGTGTAAGTCGATGCTATGCACCCCGCGGAATCGCGGGGAGACGGAAAGTGTAAAAAACGATAATTTTAGCATCATAGCATTGACTGTAAGCCATGATCGTAATCTAAACCGTATCTAGCAAAAGAAAATGAAGTATAAATAAAAGTACAGAAGTTATACCTCAAGAAATCTGGTCTTTCTCCTTATCTCGCTGCCCTCCTCACCTACACGAACTCTTCGAAGTGGTACAGGTGTCGTCTCCTCGTCGGCTTGCTCGAATCCTAGATGATCCATTTGAACGTTTGTGCACCAAGTTTTTCTTCTAAACCAAAGAAACTAGATCAAGTAGTTTGCTAAACTAAATGATCTAGGATGTGTA